>ML660220.1:1406668-1537508 GCA_007570785.1 Antilocapra americana | reverse complement strand
TGGGAAAGATTGAGGGCAGGAGAAGGGGACGACAGAGGATGAGATGGTTGGATGGCATCACCGACTCAATGGACATGAGTTTGAGCAAACTCTGGGAGACAGTGAAAGACAGGGAAGCCTAGCGTGTTGTGGTCCAGGGGGTCACAAAAAGTGGGACACCACTTAGCAACTGAACAACAAAACAATATAGGAAATAGAGTGATCTGGTAGGGCACAACTGGGACTTGGGGATGACTTGAGATCTTGTCATGACATTTTGAACTGGGCCTTCAAAGGGGATGAAAAGGATCTAGCCGCAGGAACAGTATATGTGGGGGAGGGGAGGGAGGGTACCAAGTATTCCAGGCCAGGAGCACAGCCAAGGCAAAGGCCTTGAGGTATGAAGGGACTTGATGTGGTCCTGAAGTGTATCCCCACTCCGAGCTAACAGGTACTGTTTGAAGTGCTTCACAAATCATATTAATAACTCATTTGACTCTTACTGCACCCCTGTGAGGTTGGCACTATGATTGTGTGCATTTTACTGGTGGGCAAATGAGGCACAGAGAATGTTGCTAACCAAAGGGTACACAGCTCAGACCTGGACTCTGAGCTTGACTCTGTCAGGCAGTATCATCACTTGATTGAGGGCACAGAACAAATTAAAAAAAAAAATCTTTGGTCAGTGCCTACAGATCTTTGTTCCCTGACCAGGGATCAAACCTGTGCCTCCTGCATTGGCAGTATGGAGTCTTAACTACTGGACCACCAGGGAAATCCCATAAATTTATTTTAGGATAAAATAGGTTTGACTCAGCACCTGGCTTATAGTATATGCTCAACTACTATTTATTGCATCCAACATATTATCTGATGTCATAAACCAACAGGTTTCACACTCTTTGGTTCCTGAACCCTTTGCACCCTTAAAAGCAATTAAGGACCCCCAAAGAGCTTGTTTTAATGGGTTATATCTGTCAGTATTTACTATATTAGAAATTAATACTGAGTGATATAAAATAGTAAGTCGTTACAATAACAATAATAAATTTACTATGGTAACATAACTTTTTAAATGAAATGAAATGAAATGAAAAATGACTATTTTTCAAAACAAAAAAAATGTAGCAAGAAGAATGATGTTGTTTTGCATTTTTAAAAAATTATTATTTACTTTGGCTGCGCTGAGTTTTGTCGAGTGAGAGCTTCTCTAGTTGCCTATGTGGGATCTTAGTTCCCCGACCAGGGATAGAACCCGGCCCCCTGCATTGGGGGCTGGGTGTCTTATCCATTGGATCAGCAGGAAAGTCCCTGTTTTGCATTTTTGCACATCTCTTTAATGTCTGGTTTAAAAGAAGGCAGCTGAGTACTCAGGTCTGCTAATGCAATCAGTCTTTTTCCTGTAGCTTCTGGAAATCTCCACAGTACACTCGGCACAGAATGAAAGTGAAAAGGCAAATAGCGTCTTAGCATTTTGATGAAGATAGCTTTGCCCTCGCTCAGATTACATTTTGAGAACCGCTGTTCTAAGCAAATGTGCCCGGCAGAGTCCATTTCACCCAGGCAGGAACTGGGGCTCGGGGAGATAAGGATGACATTCCAGTGTCACACAGTGGCTGGGTTCCACCTAGGGTCATGGGCCCTCCGAACCCAAGGCGGGAGGTGGGGGCGGTCTCCGTCTTCCTTACGCTGCCCTGCTTCTCCTGGGTAGGTGGAACCGCATCGTGGAGCTGGTGGAACAGCGCAAAGAAGAGGTGAGCGCGGTGCTGCTGGTGGAGAACCACGTGCTGGAGGTGGCGGAGGTGCGCGCCCAGGTGCGCGAGAAGCGGAGGGCTGTGGAGAGCGCGCCCCGGGCGGGCGGCGCCCTGCAGTGGCGCCTTAGCGGCCTAGAGGCGGCTCTGCAAGCGCTAGAGCCGCGCCAGGCGGCCCTCCTGGAGGAGGCGGCCCTGTTGGCTGTGCGCTTCCCGGCTCAGGCTGCGCGGCTGCATCAGGGTGCGGAGGAACTGGGTGCCGAGTGGGGCGCGCTGGCCAGCGCGGCTCAGGCTTGTGGCGAGGCGGTGGCGGCTGCCGGACGCCTGCAGCGCTTCCTACACGACCTAGATGCCTTCCTGGATTGGCTGGTGCGCGCCCAGGAGACGGCGGGCGGCGGCGAGGGGCCCCTGCCCCGCAGCCTGGAAGAGGCGGACGCGCTGCTGGCGCGCCACGCGGCGCTCAAGGAGGAAGTGGACCAGCGAGAGGAGGACTACGCGCGCATCGTAGCTGCCAGCGAGGCGCTGCTGGCGGGCGACGGCGCGGAGCTGGGCCCGGGCCTGGCACTCGGCGAGTGGCTGCCACACCTCGAACTTGGCTGGCACAAGCTGCTCGGCTTGTGGGAGGCGCGCAGGGAGGCGCTGGTCCAGGCGCACGTCTACCAGCTCTTTCTGCGCGACCTACGCCAGGCGCGAGCGGTGCTACGCAACCAGGTGCCCGCTCTGGGGATTGGCACGGGTTGGGTCTGAGGCTGCAGGGGATTTCGGGAACAGAAACTGTAGGGAGGAGTGTGTTTGCGGGGACCACTGGGTTCCTGTCGTATCTCATGCTGCGGAGGGGGGGCGGCGGGGGGGCGGGCATCTGGTATGAATAGGTGGGTTTGTGAATCATCCGGTGTGAACAAGTGTGGGTGTGTGTGTAACAGGATTTGAGTATTACGATGCGGGAGGGGGTGTCTTAGTCTGTTAGAGGTGACTAAGAGTTTGTGGACTGTTCTGAGTGAGTAATGCACTTGGAGGTTCTTTGGAGTGACTTCCTGGGTTTGTGGGTTATCTGGAAGGAAATCAGGGTATGAGTTTGATTGGTGATGGTTAATGGGGTTTAAAGAAGCTCTTGGGGTGGATAACAGGATAAAGGTTATGACAGGAGGTAGTTCAGAGTGAGGGATTCTTGTGGTCAGTAAATAATTGTGGATTGTGTGGCTGTGGGAGCCTAAATTAGCAGACTGTCTTCTTATTGGGAATGGCAGATCATCTGCAGAGCGTCACTGAGAGGATTATGGCTTGAGGAATCAAGTGCCATGGTTATCTGGGAACAGCTGATCCAATTCAAAGATCTTTCTGAGATGGGAATCAACTTTGAGGATTTGGACAGGATAAAACACCTAGTTTTCAGATTGTCCAAGAGTAGGTACCAGCTTTTAGGAATCATTTTAGAAGACACGGGCTTCCCAGGTGGTGCTACTGGTAAAGAATCTGCCTGCCAACGCAGGAGATGTGGGTTCAGAGAGATGTGGGTTCAGTCCCTGGGTTGGGAAGATCCCCTGGAGGAGGAAATGGCAACCCACTCCAGTATTCTTGTCTGGGAAATCCCATAGACAGAGGGGCCTGGCGGGCTATAGTCAGTGGGGGTCGCACAGAGTCAGACATAACTGAGCAGGAGCACCTATTAGAAAACATGACAACCTGTGCTGGTACCCAGAGAAAGCTGGCTTAGATGGAGGATAATCCGGAGGAACAGACAGCAGGACCCTGGAATCATGAGGTTACTAAACACGGCAGTTGAGGTGGCCTTGAGACACTCATTCTGACCCACATATGTTACCAGTTAGAAAACTAACCCCAGAGAGGGAAAGAACTTCCTTGAAGTCACACAACACCCAGGTCTGCTGCTGCTGCTGCTGCTAAGTCGCTTCAGTCGTGTCCAACTCTGTGCGACCCCATAGACCGCAGCCCACCAGGCTCCCCCGTCCCTGGGATTCTCCAGGCAAGAACACTGAAGTTAGCTGCCATTTCCTTCTCCAATGCATGAAGTGAAAAGTGAAAGTGAAGTCGCTCAGTCATGTCCGACTCTTAGCGACCCCATGGACTGCAGCCTACCAGGCTCCTCTATCCATGGGATTTTCCAGGCAAGAGTACTGGAGTGGGGTGCTACTGCCTCCTCCGAGCACCCAGGTCAGTCTTCATCAATTAATCAAAGATTTATTGAGTGTCTCCTCTACATCAGGTACTATTCTGGAGGTAGGCACAGAAGAAACAAAACACAAAATCCCATCCTCAAGTGGCTGGCATTCGTGTGTATGTGTGTGTGTGTGTGTGTGTGTGTAGGAGATGATAAAAAAAAAGCCACTGCATTTATAATATCGTGCCAGATATATGCTATGAAGGGATTTCCTAGGGGCTCAGTGGGAAAGAATCCACCTGCTAAGCAGGAGACTCAGGTTCAGTCCCTGGGTCGTGAAGATCCCCTGGAGAAGGGAATGGCAATCCACTTCAGAATTATTGTCTGGCAGATCTCATGGACAGAGGAGCCTGGTGGGCTACAGTCCCTGGGGTCGCAGAGTCGGACACAACTTAGGGATTAAAGAATAACAACAAATATGCTGTGAAAAATAATAAAGCAGGGTAAAGGGATACCTGGGGGCTGGAGAGGGTATTTTTGACAGAAGGTCAGAGACCTGAGGAAAGGGAAAGAGCCAGCCTTGGGGATATCTGGAAGGAACAGCATGGGATGAGGACCTGACTAGGGGCCACGCCTGGCACGTTCAATGCTAGAACATAGTGAGCAAGGGAGAGCAAAATGATGGCTGGGCAGGCTGGCAGCCTCCCCCAGGTCCTGGATGGAGCAGGGCCGACCAGAGCCTCCCCCGTCCTCCGTCCCCAGGAGATGGCACTGTCAGGTCAGGAGCTGCCGGGCACTGTGGAGTCGGTGGAGGAGGCGCTGAAACGGCACCGCGATTTCCTCACCACGATGGAGCTGAACCAGCAGAAGATGCAGCTGGCTGTGCAGGCTGCTGAGGGCCTGCTGAGACAGGGCAACGCCTACGGGGAGCAGGCCCAGGAGGCTGTGACGCGGCTGCTGGAGAAGTAGGTCCCTCAGACCCCAGGGGCTCAGGGGCTGGGATTCAGCACAGAGGAGGGGTGACGAGGCCAGAATTCCCTTTCCTCCCATCACATTTCTGCTTCTCTGTCTGTCTTTTTGGCTGAGCCATGAGGCTTGTGGGATCTTGGTTCCCTGACCAGGAATTAAACCCATGCTCCCTGCAATGGAAGAGCTGAGTCCTAACCACAGGACCGCCAGGGAATTCTCTCTCTGTCTCTTTCTGATTTCTACTTAATTCCATATTGCTTTAGATTTGATTTAAATTGATGTTGGTGAAAAGGTAACTTGCGATTGATAACCCCAAAGCTGCAGAAGTATATGAAAAGTTTCTCTCCCAAGCCTGCCCTCAGCCTGGGATAGCAGGACTAGTTGTTACAACGTTAACATCTACTGTGTGTCAAGCAGTATTCTAGGCCCTGGGCAAACCAGAAACCCCTCCCTTGCCAAGGAATAATCCCCTCCTCAAGCAGTGACAGGGAAGCCTGGCGTGCTGCAGTCCGTGGGGTCACAAAGAGTCACCGTGGGGTTGCAAAGCATCAGACACCACGTAGCGACTGAACAACAGCAGCACCAAGCAGAGTTCTTTATAGGATTTCCTTCAGGCCTGCTTCTTTCTGTCTGTCATCACTGTTTCTACTTGTCCTTGTGACCCCAGCTTTCTCCTCTCCGGCATGAGTGAGGCAGGAGGAGAGCCTAATACTGTCTTCTGTCTCCTGATGGAAATCATACCCTGTCCCTCCACCACCATCCAGAGTCCTGAGACCCCAGCCCCTCATCTCTCTGGCTCTGGCATCCTTTTTCTCTAAATTCATTTGGGAAATGGATGGTGGAGGTTCCTAAAGGAAACTTGTATGGGGATTCTCATTCTGACAAAGCAAATTCATGATCTAATGTCCCCCAACTCCAGGCCTGGCACCTTCTTTCTTTTATTCCATGTTTCCTTTTTTTTTTTTAATTGTATTGGCTTTATTTATTCATTTGGCTGTGTCGAGTCTTAGCTGCCACACGTGCAATCTTCACTACGTGGCACGGACTTTCTAGTTGTGGCACATGGGCTTAGTTGCTCCAAGGCATATGGGATCTTAGCTCCCTAACCACGGTTCAAACTCGAATCCCCAGCATTGCAGGGTGGACTCTTAACTGCTGGACCACCAGGGAAGTCCTTCCCATTTCTTGAGTATCTGCTCTTTGCCAGGCTCTGCAGAATCAGGAGGAAGAGGAGTCTGGAGGGCTGTTCCTTTGAGTTGTGCCTTTCTTCCTTTGCAGTCATTACTTGCTCCTTTCATTCTATTGTTTGTTCATTTATTCTTCAGCCAATGAAGCAGGGACTGAGTCCATGCTGTGTCCCCGGCTCCATGTGGGGCGGTGCCCGGCATGCTCTGGTAACCGGGTCAGAACACGATTCCATCCCTCACAGAGCTCTCATGCCATCTGGCAAGGATGGCAAAGAATAGTCAGGGCCAGGATGAGGGGAGCATGGGCAGAATGGGCAGGTCCGGGATGGAAGAGGTGCAGCGGTCTGAGGGAGCCCCGGGGTCAGATAGGGCAGGGTCCCAGTCCCAGCTCTGCCTCTCAACCTGTGAGATTCAGGACAAGTCACTTCTCTCTCCCCACGGGGCTCACCTTGCCTGGAACCTGGCCCTGCCCTGCGTGAAAAAATGTTGTCGCATTTTGTTTGCATTTCGCACATGAGGCTCAGAGAGGGGAACAGACTGGCCAGAGGTCACAGCTATTTTCTCACCCTCCAGGAGACAAAGGGTTTCTCTCATTCCTGGAACAAGTTGGCTGGTGAAGGCCTGGATGGACTGAGTTCAGTTCCATTTCAGAGGCATTTCCTGTTTCCTGAGCTGAATCTGGGCAGGAGGGAGTCCATATTCTGCTTGTCTCTGGCCTTTCGTGTTCCTCCATTCAGCTTTGTGCTTGCTTCTCTTTGTAACTTCCTCTCACATACTCCATCTCTTTGCCTCCATCTCTCTGTACATCTATGTTTCTCTGTTTCCTTCTCGCTCCCTGGTTTTTCTACTTACATCTACATCTGTCTTTTCTGCTGCCTCTCTCTTTTTCTCAGACATTTTACTTCTGTTTCTGCCCTCCCTCTTTCTCTCTGCCTGTCTTTCTCTGTCTTTTAAAATTAATTAATTTTTGGCTGTGCTGGGTCTTCATTGCTGCTCATGGGCTTCTCTTGTTGCAGAGCACGAGCTCTAGGAAGAGGGCTCAGTAATTTCGACACCTGGGCTTAGTTGCTCCGTGGTATGTGGAATCTTCCCAGCCCAGGGATCAACGGTGTGTCCCCTGCATTAGCAGGCAGATTCTTAACCACTGGGCCATGAGAGAAGTCCCCTCTATGTCTCTCTTGCTTTCTTTCACTCATCAAATATTTCTTGAGCACCTACTGTGTGCCAGGCCCCTTTTTTATGTATTGGGGAATACAGGGGTGAGAAAAACAGATAAAAATTCCTGCCCTCATGGAATGACATCCTAGTGGAGGAGACAGACAAGATAAATACAGGATATATACAGTGTGTTGGAAAGTGTTAAATGCAAAGGAGAACATTAAAGAAGAAAAGAAAGCCAGAAAGTGTTGGGCAGCAATCAGGAGGGGTCTTGCTAAGAAGGTGACATTTAAGTACACTTTTGGGGGAAGAGCGTTCCAGGCAGAGGAAACAGCCAATGCCAGCCGACGCTCTGAGCAGGGAGTTGTTTGTTCAAGGCACAGCAAAGTGGGACCCTTTCAGCCCTCTCCACCAGGCCTCTTGGGCGCTTTGCCTGCATTGTAGGCAGGAGGCCAGGCTGCCTGGGGCTGTGATGCCTGCTGGCTCCAGGTTGGCGGGGCCTGGGTCCAGCCTGGCCAGTTCACTTAGACCAAGGGCCTGCCTCTCTTTGCCTCCCCACGGCTCCAGCCCTGCTCTATCCATACCCTGCTTTCATCCCTCTTTCCAACTCTGTTGCAGCCTTTTGGCTGGCTGGCTATGTCTTACTGGTGGTATCTTGCCACTTCTCTACCTGTCCCTTTCTGGGCTCTCCCTCCCAAGACTCCCTCAGCCACTTTCTTTCCCTCTGCTTCCTTGTCTATGGTGCTTTCTTGCTCTCTGTCTCTCTGGCACTACCCTTGCTTCATTTCTTTCCTTTTTCTCTATCTTTTCCTATTTCCTCTATCTCTGGGCCTCTTTCTCAGTCTCTCCTGAGTCTCTGTCAATCACTCTTTCTCGAGGTCTCTGGTCTTGTGTGTATTTCTGTTTATCTCTCTAGGTCCTTGCATCCTTCTCTGTCTCTCTGAGCCAATCTATCTCTCCCTCCTGATCTGTCTTTCTCTCTAGGTCTCGTGTTCTCTAAGTTTTTGTCTCCCTCGGTATCTCTTACTCTGTCTGTAGATCTCTGTTATCTCTCTCTATGGGGTTGTGTCTGTGTCTCTCTAAGTATCTGTATTTCTTTCTTTCCAGATGTCAACCTGTCTCTGTCCCTCTCTCCCTCCCCTCTGTCCTCTCCAGCTGTCTCTGGCTTTGCCCCCACTGATGTATCTTTGTCTATCCTCACATCCCTACTTTGCTCTCTCCTCTTCCTGGCTCGTACATAGGCCCAAGGTTCCTAGCCCTGCCAAGTTCGATGCCCTCACAGCCCTGCTGCTAGCGCCCCGAAACTCAGGCTTCCCCCCAACTCCTATCTCCTCATCCCCAGGAGCCAAGAAAATCAACTACGGGCCCAGCAATGGATGCAGAAGCTACACGACCAGCTTGGGCTGCAGCACTTCCTCCGAGACTGCCACGAGGTAGGAACTCTAACTGAACTCCAGCTGTGCTGGGCACGGGAACTTCTTCGCTAGGGAGGGAAGTGCTACAGGGCAGAGGCGCGGTGGGGGCAGGGACGCCCCGTCTAAGTGGGTCGCGGAACGATGTTCACCTGGCACCGCCAGGAGGCGTGTGCATCCTGGCCTCAGTGCGCATGTTCCTCAAGTCCCTCCGCCCACGCGGGCGCGGAGGGGGATGAGGGAGGGGCCTTGGGAGCCCCTGGCAACGGCGCGCGTCCGCGCCTAAGGGTCCCGCGGGGACGCGCGCTGATCTCACCTTTCCCGCAGGAGATTCGTGAGAAGTGTTTTGCTGGGGAGAGGGACAAGAGATAAGGAGAGGGTTATGTGGGGAGGCGCCGGTGGACCAGAAATCCAGAGTGCAGCTTCAGTCAGAGATGGTCCAGGACCAAGACTTCACCCCTTTAAAAGTGTTCAGGAATCAAGCTCTGCCCCCTTGGAGATGATCTGCACACCCTTTAGGATCTCCCCAAAACAGAGGTGGTTAGATACCCTTCTTCATTAAGACGACTCAGGAGATAACGTTGCCTTTTTCTCCTTCCTTTGCATTCTATAGAAACAATGCTGGACTCTGACCCTATGAGAGATGGCCCAGTAAACATTTTCCTAATCCCAAACAGAGATGGTCCTGGTCTCACCTATCTACCTGACCCAGGATAATTAGCAACTCCTCCACGAAGACACAGTACAAGTTTACTGCAACAAAAGATGGTTCAGGAATCAGGTCCCAGTCTCCTCAGTTAAAGATGATTTGATTCCCCCCATGGTGAACCCCCGTGTTCCACTCCCCCCGCCCTATAAAATAGGTAAAGGCTTCCATCCTCTCCTCCCACCTCAAGTTCATTAGAGATGGGTCTGGGACTGGAACCCACTAGAGATAGGTTCAGGAACCCCCTGTCCCCTGCCTTTTTCCCACTGGGAGACTATTCTGGACTGAAGTTTTTTATGAGTCCAGGCCCCCTCCCACATTTTCCACTCCTGTATAGCTGAGGTAGCCAGGAATCTGAGCCCCTTCTCTTCAGAGATGATTCAGAAGCCCACCCCACCTCACCCCCCTCACATCGCTGGGGTAGGCCAGGCTTCAGCCTACCCACCCGCCCCTCTCCGCAGCTATCTGGCCCTGGAGCCCCGTCCCCCTCTCTTTAGATTGTTCTGGACCAAGCCCAATCATCTGAGATGGCGCGGAACCCCCGCCCTCCACCCCACGCTTTAGGGAGGGTGATGATTTCTTCACCCGCATCTGGGGCCCGGCAGGGAGGCGGGCACCGAGGCAGGCAGGGGGCGCGCGCGGGCGGGCGCGCTGCCGCGGCGCGGGGGCGGGGGCGCGCGTCCGGCGGAGACTCAGCCGTCACCACCGCTGCCGCCGCCGTCGCAGTGGAGGGGCGAGAACCTGCCCGCCCGCCGCAGGGACGCCCCATCAACGCCTCCGCCACTTCAGGTCTCGGGGGCGCCCAGGGGAGGGGGCTGATGCGCGTCCCCGCCGAGGAGGGCTGAGGGGGGGGCTTTGGCGCGTGCTCGCCCGCCCGCCGCGGGAGGGAGGGGCGGCGGCGGCGCGGAGATGGGTCGGCTGGGCGCTGGGACCCCAGCCCCAGGGAGGGGCCCAGATGCCGGGAGCTGTCCGCGGTGCTGCTGCCTCTGGGACTGAGAGGCCGAGTCCCAAGGGATAGTATCGGAGACAGGGGACTTCTAAGGCTACTCTTGGCGTAGTGTGGGTTTGCCCTGGGAATTAAGGGGGTCCCAGCCTCTCTATGGGCCTCTTCTCTGGGTAGTGGGGCACCTGAAATTTTCGCTGAGGTTGGGGAACTCTCAACCTTTAAAGGGATTCTTCCCTGGTTCTTGCGGAATCTGAATTAGCCTTAGATGATGGGGGCGAGTCACTTTTGCCGGGATCTGCCTTGGGCGATGAGGGTCTTGGACTTGCTCTGGGTTTGGAGTGCTCCGACTTTGGGGGGCTTTTCCCCCAGGTTATTTGGGACTCTGGCTTTGCCTTCAGTGATGGGGGGTCAGTCACTTTGGAGGGGTTTACTTTGATGACGGAGTACCTCTCCCTCAGAGTCTTTGCCTTCCCTCTGAGCTGTGACTGCCATTGGCAAACTCTTCCCTGCTTATGTCAGGAATCTGGATAGCGTTGGAGGATTCGGCATTTGACTTGGCTTGTGTGTGTGTGTGTGTGTCTTTGTGTCTGTGGATGTATGTATGAAGGAGTCTGAAACTGTCCTGGACCCCTGGGGAGCACATGCCCAGGGGACAGAGTGGTGTTTGGCCGACTGGGAATTTGTCCTTGGCTATGACTGCAAGCTAGAGTCCCTGGGTTTTTTTTTTTTTTCCAAGAGGGAGGAGGAGGATCTTGTGACTGAGGGGGGGGGAGAAGGGGGAGGAGCAAACTGTCCAGGTGCCAGGTTTGGTCATGAGTGGGGAGGTTCCTGCTTGAGAGACAAGTCTTATTGGAAGGGAAGGGTGGCTCAGAAAGCAGCCTTGTGATTGGTCCTGCTGAGGGTAGTGAGAAGGGCCCACTCCTGTTGCTTGCATTTCGATGACTGATTTTGTTGGGGAGTGGGGGCACTAGAACTGGCTTTGGTTTGGGAGGGGGGTTGGCTACAGAAGTTCTCTCTGGTCCGTGTTGGAGAGTCTGATCCTAGATTTGGAGTATCTCCTTTGGGGCAGACTCATTTGGGGAGCCAGAGGTAGCCCTGATGCTCACATTTGGGGGGTTGGCTTTGGTTGGGGGCTAGAACTCATCATGGTCTTGGGAAACTGTAGTCTTGGCCTGAATCCTCAAGGCTGGATCTGGGGAGTCCTGTGGGCTCATTAGAGAGGCTGGATCTGGGTTGCAGGGCACAGGTCTACCCCAGATGAGAGGGATAGTTTAGAGCGAACTAGACTTGGCACTAGGGCTTCCCAGGTTGTGCTACTGGTAAAGAATCTGCCTGCCAATGCAGGAGATGCAAGACACACAGGTTCTGTCTCTGGATTGGGAAGATCCCCCAGAGCAGGAAGTGGCACCTCCAGTATTCTCGCCTGGGAGATCCCATGGGCAGAGGAGCCTGGCGGGCTACAGTCTATGGGGGCCATAAAGAGTCAGACACGACTGAGCACAAGCACACAGACTTGGCACTAGTTGGGAGTTTCTTTAGGGGTTCATCTAGCTGTATCAGGGTTCTGGGATTAGATTTGAGGCCTTCACTTGATACCTTTGGGAATGATTTGGATATCTTGAGTTGGTCCTTATTAGAGGTGGTGAGAGGAATCGAGGATCTAAGTATTTCTGGGGGTGGGGTGCAAGGCTGAATTGGGAATGAACTGAATTAGGTTGGAGGGCTTGTTTCAGAGGTTTGATTTGGCTATGGGTAGGAAGACTGGTCCAGGAACCCTGCCTTGGAGCTTAGGGCTTATGGGGAGTTGACAAGGGCTGTCCTGAGGACAGGGGCTAAGGGATGGGGCATTCTGGGGAGCCTTTCATCCATCCTCTACTCCCTAGAAGAGGGCTTAAGCTGCCCTCACCACCACCTGCGCCCCCGTGAAGGCCTTACTTGCAAAGGTTCTTCCATCCCACCCTTCTCTCCCTCCCCAGTCCTAGAAGCCTAGCCCCTGAACCAGGGACATCGTGGAGGGAATGGGGGGCCATGCCAGGTTGTGGAGAATTGGCTGAGCCCCTCCCCCCTTCCTGCACAGCTGGATGGCTGGATTCATGAGAAGATGCTGATGGCGCGGGATGGCACACGGGAAGACGGCCACAAGCTGCATAAGAGATGGCTCCGGCACCAGGCATTCATGGCCGAGCTGGCTCAGAATAAGGAGTGGCTGGAGAAGATTGAGAGGGTGAGGATGCAGAAAGCCCCTCTGCCCCTGCCCAGGGTCAGGGGCCTCCAGGGAACTCACGTCCTCACCTCCTTCACCTTCCACTGCCAGCCTGCATTTCTCATACCTTTGAACTGCTTCAGATCATTTCCATGCCTGTTTCCTAGCTCTGTGGCCTTGAGTAATTCATGTAACCTCTTTGAGCCTCAGTTTGCCCATCTGTAGAATGGCCAGCATCTCTTCTGAATGGCTGTTAAATATTTCACCTCTTCCTATAATCTCTTCGCCAGGCTTCCTTCCACACCATTTGGAGCATTTGTAATAGGAAGTCAGGTAGTCAGGGTGAGGAGCCCCAGGAAGCTAGGGTTAAAGTGAACATTGACTTCCAGGGACAACCCAGGGTTCTCATTCTGTCTATGCCTGTTACCAGCTCTGGGACCTTGAGGGAATTGTGTTAACTTCTTTGAGCCTCAGTTTGCTCTGCTGTATTTTCATTTTTTATTATTTTTTACTTTTAATTTTTTACTGAAGTATAGTTGATTTGCAGTATTGTGTTAGTTTTTGGTGTACAGCAAGGTGACTCAGTTATTTATCTGTATATACATATATAGATGTATATTTTTTTCTTGTGGTTTATTATGGGATATTGAATATAGTACCCTGCTCTATCCAACAGACCTTGCTCTACTTTATTTTTTTAATTTTATTTGTTAACACCAAAAACATTTTATATTGGGGTATAGCCAGTTAACAATATTGTGATGGTTTCAGGCAAACAGTGAAGGGGCTCAGCCATATATATATTATGCTCTAATTTAAAATTAAGGAAATAATAACTATAACTACTTCCCTGGGCTCTTGTGTATGTAAAGTACTTAACACAAGGCCAAGCACCTAGGAGCTGTCATTGCTATGCTGTCGCTATTTTTAATTTGTAATATGATATATGTGGCTCTAGGCAAACATATATGGGAGCTTGACTTCAGTCTTGGGGAGACCCAGGTAGATTTTTGCTGTAAACACCAACCCCCAAAACTTCCCCTAGACCTGCAGCCCTGTATCCCTCCCACCATTCTAACTCAAACAGAGACACACCGGTGGGTCTTAAACCCTTAAATGGTCACTGGTGCCCCATAAATGGTGGCATGAGGCAAAGCCACTCTCCTTGACTTTGAATTTAACAGAGGTTTGTTCTCTCTCTGCCTCTCTCCCCCTCTGTCTCTTTCTTCCTTGTGCCTCTCTCTGTCCCATGGTCCACTTGCCATGTTTGTAACTTGGTATATGTCTGTGTCCATCACTTTATTTTCTCCCTGTCTCCTTCCTATGCCTCTGTGTGTCTCTATGTCTCCCTCCCCACACCACTGTCTGTCTGTCTGCCTCTCCTCGCCTCTCTTCCCATGCTTGGTGCTTTCTCTGCATCCACCCTCCCCCATGTCTCTGTCTCTCTGTATGCCCCCAACTCCTTGCTTCCGTCTCGCTCTCTCCGTATCTCTCCCTGTGATCCACCGCCCTCACATTTCTCTGTCCCTCCCCACCATCCGCTCCCTCACTCTGATTTCCTACTTCCCATCGTCTGGGGCAGGAGGGTCAGCAGCTGATGCAGGAGAAGCCGGAGCTGGCGGCCTCGGTGCGGAAGAAGCTGGGCGAGATCCGGCAGTGCTGGGCAGAGCTGGAGAGCACCACCCAGGCCAAGGCCAGGCAGCTCTTTGAGGCCAGCAAGGCCGACCAGCTGGTGCAGAGCTTCGCAGAGCTGGACAAGAAGCTCCTTCACATGGAGAGCCAGCTGCAAGACGTGGACCCTGGTGGGGACCTGGCCACTGTCAACAGCCAGCTGAAGAAGCTGCAGGTATGGCCTGGCTGACGCAGATCGGGGCTTTCTGAACACAGTAGGGCTCCAGTCAGAGTCAGATCCCACTGGAGGTATTTCAGAGGATATTTAAGATAGGGTTTTAGTTCAACTGTGTTAGAAAGGCTGGAAACAGAAAGGGAATATGAGGCAGTCCAGCTAGTCAGTTACTGGAAGCAGCTGCTGCCCCTAGGGCAGGAGAGGAAAGATTTAGAGCCAAGTAGGTAGATTACAAGCACACAAGAGCTTGAGGGTTTCTCAGAACCCTGACATCTGTTTCCCTGAATAGGGAAACCAAGGACCAGGGGTAAGGAGATGGCTTTACATAGAATAATAACAGTACTCATGGGACGTGTCTGGCGGTTCAGTGGTTACAGCTCTGTGCTCCCAGCACACAGGACATGGGTGTGATCCCTGGTCATGAAACTAAGATCATTCATGCTGTGCCATGTGGCAAACAAACAACAACAAGAACAAATGGCATTCGTAGAGTGCTTCTTCTTACTGAGGAAGCCTCCTTGCTGAGTTCTCACTGACTCCTGCCAGCTATCCTGAAAGATTGGTACTATTTTTATCTCTCATTTGACCAACAAGGAAACTGAGACACAGAAGGTAGAGCACCTGGCCCAGGGACACACAGCCAGTCAGCGTCTCCATCACAAAGCAGGAGAACACAGACCGTGTACGCTTTATCTCTGCTTCTAGCCTGGCAGCCGGTGGATGCTCAGTATCTGACTGATGCGCTGAATGCAAATGTAGGTGTTGAGTCCGTCTCACCTCCCAAGGTGTGACAACTCCTGCCCATACATCTTAGGAATGATGCCTGAGGCTCTGCGGGGTGAACTTATGGCCTAGGGTAGCAAGTGGCTGGGCCTGGATTCAAATCCAGGTCCCTCAACCCTTCACTGATCCTGCATAGTTAGGCTTCTAGAGTGCTTGACATGGTGTCTGACAAAAAAAATAAAATGTTGACTGCTAATAAAAGCCCATGACACTGGTTAGTATTTATTCAGTTATCTAGGCAGCAAATCTTGATTGAGTACTTATGTCAGCACGCCAGGCACTTTTCCAGAATACAGCAGCAAGCAAAACAGATGAAAAATTGCAGCCCCCGTGGGGCTCCCATTCTGGTGGAGAGATGGGCAAAGGAGCAAAGAGAAACACAGACCTGTTTGAGATGCCAGGGTCGTCATCTCTTTCTCTACCCCAGTGGTTCTGAACTGCCTTGTCTCCAGGATCCCTTTACCTCTTACGAATCCCTGAGAATCCCAAAGAACTCATTTGTGTGGGTTATATCTGCTGATGTTTACTGTATTAAAAATTAAAACTGAGACATATTTTTAAAATATATTTTTATTTATTTGGCTGCATGGAGTTAGTTGTAGCATGCAGCATCTTTAGTTGTGGCATGCAGGCTCTTAGTTGTAATATGTGGGATCTAGTTCCCTGACCAGGGATCGAACCTGGGTCCCCTGCATTGGGAGCACAGAATCTTAGCTACTGGACCACCAGTGAAAGTGAAAGTCCCTCAGTCCTGTCCGACTCTTTGCGACCCCATTGACTGTAGCCCGCCAGACTCCTCAGTCCATGGAACTCATCAGGCCAGGATTCTGGAGTGGGTAACTGTTCCCTTCTCCAGGACATCTTCCTGACCCAGAAATCAAATCAGGGTCTCCTGTGTTACAGGCAGGTTCTTTACCAGCTGAGCTAAGTCCCTAAAACTGAGACATATTTAAATGATAGGTTTGTTTTAAAACAGTAAGGAATCAATCACATATTATCCCCAAAGCATTCTTTTTAGAAGAATAGCTATAATTTCCAAAACAACGGAGGCAGAAGGGTGGCTTCGTTCTCAGTGTTGCAGCCCCGTTTCACACTTGGCTTAAAAGAGGACTGGAGGGACTTCCAGTGGCTCCGTGCTTCCACTGCAGGGAGCATGGGTTTGATCCTGGGTGGAGAACTAAGATCTTGCATGCCATGAAAAAGGCACTGGATTCTCACTGCTTCTGCATTCCATCTCTTCCAATAGCACAGGTCCTACGGTCCCTGCAGAACCCTGCTGTGTACCTGGGAGAGAATGAGAGTGAGGAAGGCAAATAACACCTTAGCATTTTTTAAAAAAATAATAGTTGTAACCTAGGGACTTCCCTGGTGGTCCAGTGGCTAAGACTTCGTGCTCCCAATGTAGGGGGGCCTGGGTTCCATCCCTGGTCAGGGAACTAGATCCCACATGCTGCAACTAAGAGTTTGCATGCCATAGTTAGAGATTCTGCATGCCATAATGACGACTGAAGATCACACATGCCTTGACTAAGACCTGGCGCAGCCAAATAAACAAATATTTTTTAAAAATAGTTGAAACATTGCAGATGCCTTGAAAAGATCTTGGGAATCCCCAAGAGTCCCCAGACCACACTTTGAGAACCACTGATCTGGGCTCTGTGCCCGCCACAGATAACCCATCCCTCCTCTCCAGCAGCCCTACAAGGAGGGGCCATGGTCGTCCTCACTGGATATGTGAGGGGACCTCAGCATAGAAGGGGTCTGTGGCTCTCCCGAAGTAACACAGCCTCACAGCGGCCATGCAGGGCCACGCTTAGTTCCCCATCGCATTCCTCCCTTTTATTACAGACCACAGAGGGGGAAGGTGAGCCCCTCACTGGTCTCTGAAGAATCCATCCCTACCTGAGGTCCACACTGCGTTGGCTGGGCAGGCGGCACTGGCCTGGCCCCAGGTCTGTTCTGAGGGGTCACCCAGAGTACTGGCAGAGACAAGTGGTGGCCTGGATGGTGAGACAGAAGAGAGAGCAAGAAGTACAAGTGGCCAGGGGCCAAGTGATGACAGCTTGGGCAGGGGAGGCAGAGAGGCCTGGGTTCAAATCCCAGCCTAAGTGTAGTCCTGCTCTGAGCCTCTGTCATCCCCTCCCTGCCTCAACACAGGCTCCCAGGGCCCCAAGTGAAAGTCGTGCATCAGGGTGTGGTGAGTTCCCAACAAATGGGGATCTGCAACTGTCAGGGTATCCAAAACAGAAAATTCAGTTAGAAAAATAATGTCTTTGGATGGAGACGTGCTATATGAAACACTGATACAGGCGTCTGCAGTTCACTTGTTGTGACAGACAGCTTGCCCAAGTCCTGATGCCATTTGAGGCATTAAATGAGAACTCCTTTCCCCAACATACTTGCCAGCACTTGGTGTTGTCAGACTTTCTAGATTTTTCCCCAGTCTGAGAGATGGGAAGCATTTCTCACTGTGGGATTTGCATTTGCAATTAGAGGAGGGAACTGGTGAGTTTGAGCACCCCTGTCTCCCTTTCTGGCCATTTAGGTTTCAGAGGGAGGGTTTGGGACCCCCTGTCCTGGACAAGTGAGGACTTGGCTCGACTCTCCGTAGGGTGGCGGGTTCAGCCCCCCACGCCCTGGAGAGCGTGATGTGGGGTCCCCTTTGTTTAAGGAAGAGACTGAGACCTGGTGGGGATGAGGGCCTGGCTGGGGGGTTACATGGCCATGGGCAGGTTCCAGCGCGGGACTCCTGGGCCCTTTCTCCAGCAGAGGGCGCCTGAGGCGGGGAGTGACTCAATGGGCCGAGGCCCCCAGACGGAGCCCAGCTGGGCCTCAGGAGCTGCCCCTGGGGGAGGGAACTCCCGAGGCCCCCGCTGACCTCTGGGGCCTGCCCCAGATCCCAGACACTGGGCGTGTGCAGGAGGGAGGGGCGCGGTCCAATGGGGCACATTTCCTGGCTGCACCGCCCCTCAGGGCACCAGAGCCAGGCTGGGAGGGGGAGGTGGGGCCCCGGGTCTGAGGGGTGTGGTTATGCGAGTTCTCCGTCTCCCCGTCCTGCTCCCCCAGTTCCTCCGTGTCTCTGCTTCTCATAGTTTTTTCCCATGTCATCTCTGTCTCCTTCTCACCTGTCTCTGAATCTCCATCTTACTCTCTCACTCTCTTTTCACTTGAGTTCTCCCTCTCTGCCCGTCTCCCTTGACCTCTCCTCATCCCTGTGTCCTTCCCCTTGTCCCCTCATCCCAGCCTCTGCAGCAGCCTTTCTGGAACCCCAGCTCCCAGCTCAAGGCCACATGACACCCTCCCCCCAGTGCTCCTTTGGGGCCTCCTCCAACTGTCCTTCCCAACTGAGGGGCCATATGGTGGAGTCCCAAGCCCCTGCTTTCCCAGTCCCCAGGGGCCAGGCCAGCTGGTCTGGCTCAGCCTTGGGCTCTCGCTCCAGGAGGGAAGGGGGGAGCTGGTCTCCTGCCATCTGAGGGGGATCAGCCAGGGGGAAAGGCAGTGGAGGCTTTGCAGCTGCTGGGCTGAATCCCCAGAGACTCCTTACCCACCCCACCCTGAGTCAGAAAACACTCTGGCCAAGAAAACACCCTCTTTAACTGAGAGGGATAGGGTGGGGAGGGAGGTGGGAGGGGGGTTCAGGATGAGGGGGACATATGTATACCTGTGGCTGATTCATGCTGTGAATGGCAAAAACCATCACAATATTGTAAAGTAATTATCCTCCAATTAAAACAAGTTAATTAATTGGAAAAAGAAAGAAAACACCCTCTTTACCCCCTATTTAGTCTTTGTCCCACATTTCTTCATCTAACTCAGCATGGCCCAGGGTTGGAAGCCACACTGTCCAGGGTTTGAACCCCCATTTTACTACTGTGTGACTGAGGGTGACTGACCCCTCCTTTCCGGACCTCATCATCCCGGATTGCAGAAAAGCAGAGTGGCAGAGAGCCACAGGGGTTTTGTGGTCACCTGATCCTGGCTTCAAATTCTGGTCCTGGCAGTTTTCACTCTAGACCAGGCACTGATCTCCTTTGAGCCTCAGTTTCCCCATTTGAAGTATGGGAAGGCGGCAGGTAGGGCTTCCCTGATAGCTCAGTTGGTAAAGACTCCGCCTGTAATGCAGGAGATACAGGTTTGATTCCTGGGTCGGAAAGATCCATTGGAGAAGGGATAGGCTACCCACTTCAGTATTCTTGGGCTTCCCTTGTGGCTCAGCTGGATAAAGAATCCGCCCGCAATGCTGGAGACCTGGGTTCAATCCCTGGGTCAGGAAGATCCCCTGGAGAAGGGAAAGACTACCCACTGCAGTATTCTGGCCTGGAGAATTCCATGGACTGTATAGTCCATGTGGTCGCAAAGAGTCAGACACTACTGATCGACTGTCACTTACACTTTGAAGGCGACAGGTGGGTCTGAGTAGGAATCAGGTTGATATGGGGGATCTGGGGCTGCATGTCACCAGGTGGCAAAGCCCCTGAGATTCTTGTGGAAATAGGTGCTTCTGTGTTTTGTTGATTTGTTTGGTTTTTGCCTTGAATTTGAATGTCTTTTCAAAAATGAGATCTGATTCCATACCACAAAATGCACTTTTTTAAAGTGTATAGTTCAGTGGTTTTTAGTGTATTTGCAAAGATAAGGAACTCTCACCACTAATTCCAGCAGTTTCATCACCCTGAAGAGAAACCCGGCAGGGCTTCCCAGGTGGCTCAGTGGTGTAAATCTGCCTGCCAGTGCAGGAGACTCCAGAGATGCGGGATGGATCCTTGGGTCGGGAAGATCCCCTAGAGGAGGAAACGGCAACCCACTCCAGTGTTCTTGCTTGGGAAATCCCAGGGCCAGAGGAGCCTGGTAAACTACAGTCCATAGGGTCACAAATGAGTTGGACATGACCAAGCGATTGAGCACACAAAGAGAAACCCCATACTTACTAACTCTCTACGAATCTGCTTTCTGTCTCTACAGATTTGCCCATTTTAGACATTTCATATAAATGGAATCATACAATATATGGCTTTCTCTGTTTCCTGGCTTCTTTCACTTAAAGTTTTCAAGAGTCATCCATGTGGTTCCTTTGGTTGTAACAGTTCAAGCTGGTTTAATTTTTTTTTTTAATGTTAACCTTTAATACCAAGAGAAGCAGAAGAACATGGGTGACCATCAAACAAAAGCAACACACATTTATGGAGACTTTGTGCCAGGCGTGGAGCCAGGAGCTGAGCTCCAGTTGTGAGCAATACGAACATCCCCATCTTCCCTGACCCTGTGGGCTGTTGTGAGGATTAACTTAATTCATTCTTGTCAAGTGCTGAGAGCAAACATGGGTGTGTGACCCATTATTGCTGTTATGGTGAGGAGTTCAAATGGAAGGGTATCATGTGAAACGTAAAAAACCTTTTTTCTCCACATGCAAGTCCCACTCCCCAGGGGTGTAAGTGCTCTCAACTGTTTCTTCTCTATCCTTCTAGAAATATTCTATGCATACCCCCACACGTACACGTGACATACAGACCACAGTTAAGCTTGCCTTTTTCCTTGGCCTAACACCCTAGGCACCCCTTCTTGTAGGACATACCCTGTCCTTTTAAACTGTTGCATGATATTCCAGGGGGTAGTTTGACAATGTCATTAACCAGTCTTCTGTTGAGAAACCTTTACGGCCGTTTCTGAACTTCTGCTAGTATAAATAATGTCACAACAGACATCTCTGTCTGTGTATATTTAAGCCTGTGTACAAATATTTTAGAAATAATCCTCAGGACTTCCCTGGTGGTCCAATGGCTAAGACTCCACACTCCCAATGCAGGATGCCTGGGTTCAGTCCCTGCTTAAGGAGCTAGATCCTGCATGCCAAAAAGTAAACATCTGGCATGTTGCAAGTAAGACATAGCACAGCCAGGTGTATGTATGTATATATATATATATATATATATATATATATATATATATGTATGTATGTATGTATATTTACCACTGAACCACCTGGGCAGCCTCCCTTCAGTGTTTAGGAAAATGCAAATTAAAATAACTACAAAACAATATCTCTCACTTCTCAGATTAGCAGAGATAAAAAGCTGGCAAATACCTGATGATGGTGGCCATGTGGGTAGATGGATGATTTTATATATACATATTTATATTATATATGTATATAATATATAGAGAATATATATTCTTTTCTTATATATGTATATGTGTATTATAAGAAATATATATTAGAAAAGAATTCTCAAAGTAAAGTTTTGGTACCAGAAGATTTATGCGTTAAACCTTTCCCCTCATTTCTTTGTTTCTTTCCCTTTTTTCTTGGCCACTCAGCTTACAAAATCTTAGTTCCCCAACCTGTGCCCTCTACAGTGAAAATGAAGAGTCCCAACCATTGGACATCCAGGGAATTCTCTAAACTTTTTGATAAATATTACCAAATATCCTCCTGAAAAGGCAGTGGACACACTTCCATCTCCCTGCATGGCTACCTTCATCAGCTGTTAACAAGCCTTTTATCTCTGTTAACCTGAGAAGTGAAAGATAATTGGTTTGTGCTATGTTAATTTGTATTTTTCTAAACGTTGAAGGAGGGACTTCCTAGGTGGCTCAGTGGTAAAGAATCCTCCTGCCAATGCAGGAGACACAGGTTCAATCCCTGGGTCAGGAAGATCCGCTGGAGAAGGAAATGGCAACCCACTCCAGTATTCTTGCCTGGAAAATTCCATGGACAGATGCGCCTGGTGGGCTACAGTCCTTGGGGTGGCAAAGAGTCAGACACGACTGAGCGACTAAAAGAACAAGATACTGAAGGAGACTGAACATCTTTTCACGTGTTTAACGACCAGGCACTTCTGTATCCTTTGCCCATGTTTGCAAGAAAGGTTACATGTTAAATAGGTGTTTGAAATACTTGGCATTTTTCTAGAAGTAGAAACATGGCAATCCTTGGAATAATTCCATCTTAGGCCACATGGCCACTTGCTGCAGAGGGATGAAGGGGTTTTCATTTCATGGGGAATTGGAACTTATGACCTTAATTTTTCAGACTGTATTTTAAAGTTTCCCAATTCTAATGTATTTTTATTTTCTACATATCACTACAGTGATTTTCTTAATAAAAAAGTTTGGGGCAATGACTATTTCATTTTTCTTTGATTTCTGCCACGCGTGTGTCTTTAAAAAATTTCCATTGGACATGATTTTGATTTGTCATAAGGTTTGATTTTTTACCCATTTTTCTGACTCCTACAGATTGTGAACTGTATCAGCTGGGACTCTTTGAGGTACGGTTCCTAGGACTTAGGCTAAAAGGAGCTGGAAGTTGTTGGCTCATATAGCTTGAAGAACCTGGGGTAGGAGCTTGGGACATGGCTGGATTGGTCCCACAAATTCTGTCCTTTGGAGTTACTCTTTGTTTCTGCATCCTGCTTTCCTCTGTGTTGGCCTCATCATTGGGGAACCTGTTCTCTCTTGGTGGCAAAATTGTCCAGGCAATATTGTCCTGGCAAAATATCCCAGGCCTATGTTCTTCCAGGTTTGGAAACAGGTTGAGAAGGAGACCACCTGTTTTCAGCTCACACACTTTTCCAGAAAAAGTGTGAAGAGTTTTCATTGGCTGATCTTAGGTCACATGCCATCTCTTACCCAATCCTCGTGGCCAGGGTGATTCAGTGTTCTTATTGGCCAGGCCTGGGTCACATGGCCGTTCTTGGACTGATGGGTTTCTTCAGCTCCTCAGGAAGCTGAATGAGTTTTCATTGGCCCAGCTTAGGTAATAAGACCATCCTTGATCAATCCTTGTGGCCACAGTGGTTTTTGTGTTTTGATTGGCCAGGTTTGGATCACGTGGCCCCCTTTGGTCTTCTAGGTTTTAGTAGAAGACTGCTCAAGAAGGTTAGTTTCTCTGGTGGCTCAGCAGTAAAGAATCTGCCTGCCAGTGCCAGAGACATAAGAGATGCAGGTTTGATCCCTGGGTAGGGAATATCCCCTGGAGAAGGAAATGGCAACCCAGTTCAGTATTCTTGCCTGGGAAATTCCATGGACAGAGGAGCCTGGAGGGCTACAGTCCTTGGGGTCACAAAGAGCTGGGCTGTACTTAGCTACTACATAACAACAAGAAGTTCAGGATCTGAGAGTGGGAATTGAGGTGCTAGGAAGGAAAGGACGGATTTGGGGCAGGCAAAAGCAACAGCTCTGCACTACAGAACCTTGCAACAAAAGTCTTGACTTTGTTCTTAAGATTCTAGCTTTGGGTTGAAGTCTTTTGCTTTAATCTGTTACCACTTAATTTCATTCCTGTTATTTTGTTTTCTATATTTCCCCCATCTGTTTAGAATCACACAAGTAATACATAAATATATTCTTTTGTTAAAAGCTATTGCTGTCTTAGAAATCTTCAGTAAAGCATAGAGTCTCCCTTCAACATGTCTCCAGATCCCACATTCCAAAGAGAACCTCAATTATTATTTGGTATGCAGCCTTCTAGACCTCTCTTTATGTGTTAATAGAGGTACCTATATGGATTATTAATGGTTTTATTTTCTTCCTGCTTCAATTCTTTTTTAATTAATTAATTTATTGGCTGCACTGGATCTTCATTACTATGAGTGGGGGTGCTATTCTCTAGTTGTGGTGCATAGGCTTCTCATTCTGTTGTTGCAGAGCATGGGTTCTAAGGGGCTCTGGCTTCAGTAGTTGCAGCACATGGCTCAGTAGTTGTGACGCATGGACTTAATTGCCACTCAGCTTGTGGAATCAAACCCATGTCCCCTGCATTGGCAGGCAGATTCTTAACCACTGGACCACCAGGGAAGTCCTAATTGAAATTCTTGAATAAATAAGTATAATGATTCAGACATCAAAAACTGTATAAAAAATCCTATGTGAAAACTCTCTCCTTCATCCCTGTCCCCATTCACTAAATTCTCATGCCTCCAGTAGTTACCATCTGTGATTAATTTCTTTTTTATTCCAGGGAAGTTTTATGCATGTGCAATTCACTGCAAATATCTATTCATAGTATTCATAAGTACCAATATCTATTCATAAGTATGTTCTAATTTTTTCCCCTCTTAACAGTAAGTCTTGGGTATTGTTCCATATTGATGTGGATTTGTTTAACCATTTCACTCTTGATGGACATGGAGGTTAGTTTTTCCAATTTTTTCCCATTATAAGCTCTGCTATGATGAGATCTTTGTTTTATTTATTTATTTGGCTGTGTTGGGTCTTAATTGTGGCACGTGGGATCTTCTTACACCAGGCGAGATCTTTTCTTGCGGCTCAAGGGCTCTCTAGTAGAGGCATGAGGGCTTAGTTGCACTTGGGAACTTAGTTCCCCGATCAGGGATTGAACCATATCTCCTGCCTTGCAAGGTAGATTCTTAACCACTGGACCACCAGGGAGTCCTCATGATGAGATCTCTGGACAAACATCTCTGCTACGATGAAAATCCTTGGATAAACATCTTTGTGCATACATGCCACTGTTTCTTTAAATACATTCATGGAAGTGCAAATGTGGGGTCAAAGTATTTTGACACATACTGTATTTTGATAGTACCTGCCAAACTGCCTTCCAAAAAGGGTCTTACTAATTTACACCACCACTGACAGAGGCTGAATGTGCCCGTCTCCCTATATCTTTGCCAACACTATAGATATTATCCATCTTTCACAATTTTGCCAATCTGATGATGAATAGAAAAGAATACCTTGTTTTAATCTGTATTATCCCAATGATTAGTTAGATTGGGCATCATTTCCTGTGCTCATTTTTTCTTCTTTGTGTTGCCTGTTCACATCTGTTGCCCATTTCTCTTTCAGGCAATCTCTCTTTGCTGATGTCATTCATTTGTGCATTGGACAAACCACAATAGAAGGTCTATTACATGCCAGACATGGCTCTAGGCGCTGGGAAATACATAGGTGAAGAGAGACACAGCCTCTGCCCTCATGAAGCTTATAGTCTAGAAGCAGACCAATAAACAAAAGCCTCATGAGTAAAGACTGTTATCTGGTGGTGTTTAAGTGCCGAGGAGACAAAGGGAGCAGGATAAAAGGGAATTCTTTTACTGTTAAAGAAACTGGTTCCTTGCTCTAACACATATTAAATGTTTTTCCAGTTTGTCATTTGCCTTCAAATCTAGAAACTTTGGTTGACACAAAACTATTCTTTGTGGCCAAGTTTATAAATCTTTCCCTTTACGGTTTATATGCTTGGAAACATTTTCTCCATCCCAAGATTGTAAAAACATTTGCCCAGATTTTCTTGGTATGCCTTATGGATTTACTTATTTCACTTAAGTCTTTAATCCATCTGGAATTGTTTTTAGCATAAAGAGTGAGGAAGGGATCCAGTGAAATTGGTCAGCAACTTGGCCCATGACCATTCATTGAATAATCCATCTCCTTGGAGATTGGAAATGGCATCTGTAAACTATATGAATTCTCCTGTGTATTTGGGTCTGTTTTTGTACTTTCTGTCCGTCCCTGTGGGCCATCAACCATTTAAATCACTATACCTCGTATTTATTTAAAATTATTTAAATTATTTGGCTTCTCCAGGTCTTAGTTGTACATGTGGGATCCTTATTTGTGGCATGCCAACTCTTGAGTTGAGGCATGTGGGATCTAGTTCGCTGACCAGAGACTGAACCCCAGGCCCCCTGCGTTGGGAGTTTGGAGGCTTAGCCACTGGACCATCAGGAAAGTCTATTTATTTTTGATAATTGAAAATACTGACTCTTTGCACAAATTACCTAACTTTTCTGGGCTTCAGTTTGCTCCTCTGTAAAACAGGGATACCACCAACCTTGAAGGGTTTTTGTGAGAATTGATGGGCTGCTTTAGTCCAGGGACTAAGGCAAGCCTCATTGAAAAGGTAATAAGTAGTTGAACTGAAATCTGATTGACAGAGAAAAGCACGTCTGGCAGAGGAAATAGGAACAGCAGAGGCCCTGAGGCGGGAGCTAGGTTAGTGGAATGCAGGGATCAGAGAGGAGGACAACGCTTCTGGAAGGAATTGAGCAAGGGGAGAGTGGAATAGTGGGCCTCGACCAGGGGGTTGGCTGTCATCATAAAGGTATTGTGGAGCCACAGCGGGATCGGGAGGGAGGCTGGGGCCTGCTGACCCTGTCTTTCTCCCTTCAGTCGATGGAATCGCAGGTGGAGGAGTGGTACCGCGAGGTGGGGGAGTTGCAGGCTCAGACGGCAGCGCTGCCCCTGGAACCGGCGAGCAAGGAGCTGGTGGGCGAGCGGCAGAACGCGGTGGGCGAGCGCCTGGTGCGCCTGCTCGAGCCGCTGCAGGAGCGCCGCCGCCTGCTGCTCGCCTCCAAGGAGCTGCATCAGGTGGCGCACGACCTCGAGGATGAGCTGGTGAGGATCGGCGCAGGGATCTGGGGCGGGGCCCGGATCAGAGGAGAGGCTTGAGAAGGTGGGGCGGGGCCAGCGGGCAAAGGGGGTGGAGACTGGGGTTGGGGCGGGGCCATGGCTCTTAGAAGTGTTCAAAGGTGGAGATGGCTGAGGGACCTATCCACTAATAGACTAATAGACTCAGTCATTCGACCTTTAAATTTTTCATTTACTCGCTCGCTTATTCACTCATTCATTCATTCACTTTCACATTTCATTAACGCTTTGACTTGTTGATTTATTCATGAAATCATTGATTTATTCATCCCCTCATCCTTTATTCCTTCCTTCACGCATTTATTTTTCATTTATCACTCATCCATTCAGTTCCACATTCAGTCATTCTCTAATTTGCTCATTCACTTGATTGCTCTGGGCCTGGACCCTTCTTACATGATGCTAGGGTCGCAGGAGTGACCACAGCAAATCCCATTCCTCCAAAGGGGGAAACAGACTTATCCTAAGTCAGGGACAGCTCAAGATGGTTAGGAATGTGGTGGGGGAAGCTAGGGGACTGTGGGAGCCCAGAGGAGGCAACTGGCCAAGTTTCGAAGTCCAGAGGAGGGAATGTCTAAACTGAGACGTCAAACAAGAGCTGAGCCTGCTGACAGGTTGGGAAGGGAATTCCAAGAAGCATGACCTGTCTGTACAAAGGCCAGAGGTAAGCAGGAACCTGACTCAAGTGCAGAGAGCCAGTTAGAACCAGAGAGGAGGTGGAAGACGTGAGCAGGCGTTTATTTGAGGGAGGCCCTTGGTTGCTATGGAGGCTTGGATGCTTGCAGTTTAGTTGAGATGGAGGGGTCCTTGCCTTGCTCACTGTGTCCTTCCCTTGACCTGTTCCCTGATCCCTTTCCAGGCATGGGTCCAGGAGCGACTGCCACTGGCCATGCAGACAGAGCGAGGCAGTGGTTTGCAGGCCGTCCAGCAGTATATCAAAAAGAACCAGGTGAGCAGAGCCAGGGCAAGGGAGTGGGTTCGGACACATTTGGATACAAATCATAGAAAACCCTCAAGGTGATTAAAGCCAAAGAGAGGAATTTATAGGCTCTTGTAATTATTGAGGAGACCTGTGAACAGCAGATACAGATGTGTCCAGGTGCTTCCAAGAGGTCATGAATCTCTCATCTTCATTTTTTTTTCTTCCTATTAGCTTTGTTCTCAGGCCAGATCTCCTCTCCTGCTGGTAAAAGAATTCGCAATAGATTCAAGTTTACATCCCACCAGGAAAACTAAAGAGACTCTCTCTGAGTAATTTCAGTAGTAGTCCCAGGCATAACTCTTTTTGGCTCAACTTGAGTCACATGTCCACTCTGAAGTAGTAGTGATGGCCAAGGATTTAGACTGCTCTGAATGGCCTGGTCTGGGCTGAGGACTCAGCCTTGGAACTTGCAGGTGAGATCAGCCTTAATTATCTGGGCTGAGATGGAGGCAAGGCGGTTTCCCACAAGGAAATCAGGGTCCTGTGACTGGAAGTAAGGAAAATGGCTATTGGGCCATGAAAAAAGAAAACAACAGACAAACAAGAACTCCAGGGACTTCCCTGGTAGTCTGATGGTTAAGACTCCACGCTTCCACTGCAGGGGTCATGGGTTTGATCCCTGGTCAGGAAACTAAGATATTGCATGCAGTGCAGCTGGAAAATAATAATATAATAGTAACAATAATAATACATTGATTAAAGACTTACTATGTACCAAATACTGTCCTAGGGGGTTATGTCAGATATTTAATCTCTGCAATAGCCCTATGATGTAGGTATTGTCATTACCTCCTTTTATAAAAATATGTGTATAGTTTGGGAGAATAGGACACTGAAGAATGGTGGGGAGGTGGGCACATAAATTATTCTGGAAAGATTCATGATCATGCTCTGCTAGGTGAAGTTCTTTAAGAGGCTGGAGGTTTTCTTTGATTTTGTTTTTCTGTCTTGATGAAAATATTGCTGCTGGTGGACCATACTAGGAACAAACAAAACTGACCCATCATTTTCACAGTTGAGGAAAATAGTCAAGTGCATTTAATATTTAAAATTGGAGATGCTCGAGCTGTGTGTGTGAGAGATTGCTAGATATGCAGGGGCTGTGAAACCAATAATAGTGGCTAACATTTATTGAGCACCTACTGTATGCCAGGCACAGTTGTCAGTGCTCCATGGTACAGCAACCTCACAAAGTAAATATTAGGGGGCCACCACTAGCCATGTGCCTTTGGCAAGTCCTTCTCCCTTCCCATGCCTCAGTTTCCCCATCTGTAAAATGAGAATGATGCTTGGCTCCTGGAGTTGGAATGAGGACTAAATGAGTGGCTACAGGGACTTCCCTGGCTGTCCAGTGGTTACGACACTGCCCTTGCCCTGCAGGGGGCACAGGTTCCATCCCTGGCTGGGGAACTAAGGTCCCACATGCCACACAATGTGGCAAAAAGAAAAAGAAAGTGACTACATTATGCAAAGCCCTTACTTAGCAAAGTGCCTGGCAGACACTGGGTGTTGACTGTTGCTATTTTGTTGTTATTTAATATCTCATTTACCAGTTGGGGAAACAGAGGCAAAGGAGAGGTTAGCTAAGGAACTCAGCAAGTACAGAGCTGGTTGAGAGAACCTTCTGGGGGTGATGGAAGTATTCTGTATCATGATCTGGGGACACAGGTGTAATAATGTGTAAAATGTGTCCAGCTGTATTCCTAAGATGTGTGCACCGCACTGTAGGTAAATTATACCCCAACCTGTGTTTAGGCCTGTGTCGGGATCATTAGGCGGGTATCATGGATCACCAGGGATCTTGTTTGAAAGCAGAGTCTCTGGATCCAGCTTCTTGTGTTCGAATCCTGTCAGCCCTTACCAGCAGCTTGTTCTCCCTACATACTTCACCTCTGCTGCCTATTTTCCCACCTGCAACATGGAGAGGATGAGTGAGGAGGAATAGCGAAATGTGGTATCTGGCCCGTGGCCAGCGATCTGCGGCTGTTTGTCACTCTCTCCTGGGCGGTGCCAGTTGTGCAGGTGCCCGGCCTCTGAACGCCCCTCTCCTCTTCCACCCGCAGGGCCTGCGGCGGGAGATCCAGGCGCATGGGCCGCGCTTGGAGGAGGTGCTGGAGCGCGCGGGCGCCCTGGCGTCGCTGCGCAGCCCGGAGGCTGAGGCCGTGCGCCGTGGCCAGGAGCAACTGCAGGGCGCCTGGGCCGGGCTGCGGGAGGCGGCCGAGCGGCGGCAGCAGGTGCTGGACGCCGCCTTCCAAGTGGAACAGTACTACTTCGACGTGGCCGAGGTGGAGGCGTGGCTGGGCGAGCAGGAGCTGCTCATGATGAGTGAGGACAAGGGCAAGGTGCGCCCGGGCTTGCGGTGCGGGGGGGCCGGGGGCCGGGGGCGGGGCGCTGGAGCCCGGGGTCGGCCGCTGCCGCCTCATCGCGGGCGCCGTGTGTCCCCAGGACGAACAGAGCACCCTGCAGCTGCTCAAGAAGCACCTGCAGCTGGAGCAGGGCGTGGAGAACTACGAGGAAAGCATCGCGCAGCTGTCGCGCCAGTGCCGGGCGCTGCTGGAGATGGGGCACCCGGACAGGTGGGCGGAGCCAGTTCTTAGGGAATGGTCCAGCAGGATCTGGAGCTTCCCGGTTGGAGATTGGGGCAGGGCCAGGACTGGACGTTGGGTGGGAGGGGTGGGTCCCTCTTGGCCCTGTACTGGTGCTTTGGGACTTTGGCAAGTGGTTGGGGTCCCCGCATGGATGAGCGCTGTGTGAGGATGTTTGAACGGGTGGGGCCAGGAGCGCTAGGATTTGAGTGTGTGGGGGGAGTTGTCTAGGACTGAGGGGAGAAGTAAGAGCTCAGGGCAGGAAGGGTTCTCTTCCTACCCACTGTCTGGGCCCATCTGGGAGGACAGAAAAGCCTGGAGCACAGTGAATGGGTCTGGCCTGAGACCTCCTGGACTGCGGGTCATGTGGCCTCTCTGAGGTTAAGTGTAGGGGCCACATCTAGGAGGCTTGGCCCAGGGGTGAGATCCGAGACAGAGGTACAAGGCTCGACCTCTGTCCTCCTGAACCAGGAGATCCCAACTGCAGATGAGGTGGGTTGGCTGGGGAACCGAGTAAGGGGTCTGGAGTCCCACCAAAGTCACCAGAAGGGCCAGATGTGGGACGGCAGCCTGGAAGGCTGGGCGCACGTGAGGGGGTGAGAGGGAGTGATGAGCTTAGCAAGCCTAGGGAAGCAAGATTTTCCTTGAGCCCTGAGATGCAAGAGCTGAGTTGGCTGCATCCAAAACTTGCAGAAAACAGAGTCCTGTATGAAGGAGTCTGGAGGGGGTCTCAGTCCTGAACCTCCAGGTTCAGAGGAAACACAGCCCCGCCCTGAGGGGTGGGGGGTGCAGGGGCTCGGAGCTCTATCCCGGAAGTCTTGGGGGTGCCCCCCTCCATGTCCCCCCCGTCCCCCTTCAGCGAGCAGATCAGCCGGCGGCAGTCTCAGGTGGACCGCCTGTACGTGGCACTCAAGGAACTGGGTGAGGAGCGCCGGGTGGGCCTGGAGCAACAGTACTGGCTGTACCAGCTCAGCCGCCAGGTGGACGAGCTGGAGCACTGGATCGCAGAGAAGGAGGTGGTGGCCGGCTCCCCTGAGCTTGGCCAGGACTTTGAGCATGTCACGGTGAGCAGCATCGGGAATAAACAGTGATCCAGGGGCCACTGTATCTGCTACTCGGGTTCTCCCAGCCTCAGTTTCCCCATCCATAATTAGGCGATTATAATAGCACCACTTCATGGCTCTGTTGAGACACTGATGGGTTAATATAATGTAAAACCGCGGTCCCCACCCTTTTTGGAATCCGGGTTCAGTTTCATGGAAGATGGTTTTTCCATGGATGCGGGCAAGGGCATGGTTTCAGGATGCCTCAAGCACATTACGTTTATCTTGTACTTTATTTTTATTGCATCAGATCCACCTCAGATCATCAGGCACTTAGATTCCAGAGGGTGGAGACCCCAGAAAAGCACTTAGGATGGTACTGAACACCCACAGAGCCTAACAGTGTTAGTTATGATTCTTAGGGTCTTCTTAGTTGCTCAGTCAGGTCCAACTCTTTGTGACCCCATGGACTGTAGCCTGCCAGGCTCCTCCGTCCATGGAATTTCCCAGGCAAGAATACTGGAGTGGATTGCCATTTACTTCTCCAAGGAGTCTGCCTAGCCCAGAGATTGAACTCAGGTCTCCTGCATTGCAGGCAGATTCTTTACAATCTGAGCCACCTTATCTTATTATTATTGTTACTGTTATTGTTACAGAGTGAGTGCTCAGTAAGGGTGGGGTGTTATTTTCTGTTCTGATAGTCACCATTAGTGTTACTATTCTGCCACAAGATGGTGGGTTGGAGGGGGCTCATGTCTACGGCAGTTTGCCCATGCTGGCACCCACTCCCCTCACTCCCTGGTGGCAGGTGCTACAGGAGAAATTTTCGGAGTTCGCCAACGAGACTGGCACGGCAGGGCGGGAGCGGCTGGCGGCTGTGAACCAGATGGTGGATGAGCTGATCGAGTGCGGCCACACGGCGGCGGCCACCATGGCCGAGTGGAAGGACGGGCTGAACGAGGCCTGGGCCGAGCTGCTGGAGCTTATGGGCACGCGGGCCCAACTGCTGGCTGCCTCTCGGGAGCTGCATAAGTTCTTCAGCGATGCCCGAGAACTCCAAGGACAGATCGAGGAGAAGCGGAGGCGATTGCCTCGCCTGACCGCCCCGCCGGAGCCGAGACCCAGTGCCAGCTCCATGCAGCGGACCCTGCGCGCCTTTGAACACGACCTGCAGCTCCTTGTGTCCCAGGTGAGGGGCTGGTGGCCAGGAGGGGCTGGTGGGAGGGCCTGGCAGCATGGCCAAAGGACAGGGGCAGAGCTGGCAAAAATCAGGCTGTGGACCATGTTGAAATTAGACAGTGGAATAGACAGAAAACAGACCGCAGAACAGGGAGAAGTTATATGATGAGGGAGGTAGAAAAGGGACTGATTCCATGGTGTGCAGAATCAAACAATGACAGGGGGAAAAAAAGGGGCATAGAATGCCTGATAGAAATCAGACAGTGTTTCCAATGGAGGTTGAGTGGGGGTTTTCTTGAAAACTGCCAAGTGAATCTTACCCAAAGCCTAATGGAGAGTCTAAAAAGAATTGCAAGGAAGTTGAGAGAAATTTGGCTGCAAGGCAAATAGATATTAGATCATGGGTCTCTGATAGAAATCACATGATTTTCCCTGAGGAAATTTGATGGGGTTGGATCTCATGAATGGAAATCAGGGCTAATAGGAATCGGGGAGTGGGTTTGATAGGAATTAGGAGGTAGATCTGAGAAACCAGATGAAAATGAAGCTGTGGGCCTCACAGGACTCAAGCCACAGAACTGAAGGAAATAGGGTTGTAGGTCTAGTGGAAGGTAGAAATTGGACAATTATTTTATATATATGATATGAAAGACCATTAGAAATCAGGCAGAGAGATTGATAGTGATCATGTGGTGGATCTGACACAAATATAGTGGTCCTCTGAAAGAAGTCAGGTGGCTGAAACCATGGAGAGTGAGCAATGACTAACTCACACAGCAGAGCTAGTGGAAATTGGATGGGAGACCTGCTAGTAATTGAATAACTATTCTGAAGGAAATTGGGTGATAGGAAGTGGTCTGAAAAAAATTGGACAGCACGTCTAATAGATGTCAGGGTGAAGAAGGGTTTCCTGAAAGAAATCGGATGGGTCTGAAACAAGACAGAGGTGGGCCTGAAAAAGCGAGGTGGCAGACCCAATAGAAATAGAGCTCTCAGACTAGAAGTCAGACAGTGGGCTGAAAGAAACCTGACGGTAGGTATCAAAGAAGTCAGAATGCAGGTCAGTCACAGAAACATTAGGCAGCAGACATGAGAGGAATACAGTAGTGGGTCGAAAAGAAGTCAGAGAGTCGGAAGGTCAAAAAGAAAGCGGGCAGTGGCTAGGAATGGAACCCACTGGAATCTCAAGGGTTCAGGCTCCTTACATCTTAAGGCTCTGCATCCAGTCCGCAGATGGTGGGTGGAGGAGAGGGTGGAGCCTGGATCCCTATGGAGAGCTGGTGCTCCACCCTGTGTACCTCTCAGGTACGGCAGCTGCAGGAGGGGGCAGCCCAGCTGCGGACAGTGTACGCGGGGGAGCACGCGGAGGCCATCGCCAGCCGGGAGCAGGAGGTGCTGCAAGGCTGGAAGGAGCTGCTGGCAGCCTGCGAGGACGCCCGCCTGCACGTGAGCTCCACAGCTGATGCCCTGCGATTCCACAGCCAGGCCCGAGACCTGCTCTCCTGGATGGATGGCATCGCCGGCCAGATTGGGGCAGCTGACAAGCCCAGGTGCCCCTCTTCCCACCTCGGGTTTCCTCCCTGCCTCCGGGCAGCCACCCTCAGCCCTTCCACAGTCCCCTTCCCATAAAAAAAAGTCACCATAGCCAATACTTGCGTGGCTCCTCTGCCTGCCATGCGTTGTTCTACAGGTTCCTCGTGTGTGAAGACCCCTTGTCACACCTGGCATCGAGCTCAGAGCACAGGGCATCCTCTGCCTCTGTGGGGGTGTCGCAGCATGGGATGGATTAAAGCCAGGATAGGGATGGGGAGGAGTATATGGGGCTTGACCTAGCAGGCACTGACTTACTGCTCACATCATGGCTTGATGTGAATATGCAGCAGAAGCCTCTCCCACAGTGGGTGGGAACCAGTGTCCTTCTGTCATCAGCCCTGACATGAGTTGCTGGGCCTTCTGCATCCAGCTACAGATGAGGAAAAGAGAGCTGAGGATACAGCCGGAGGTTTTAGAGACTAAACCTGCACTTGCATCCCTTTGTCTCAGTGGTCCAAACCTGTCTGCTAGGGACTCTGGGAAATGTAGTCCAGTAGTGTGTCCAGGAAAACAAGGACAGGAAGAGTAGTGGATACATAGCATTGTTTCTGTGACTGTGAGGCCTTGAGCCTGCATTCATTTACTCAGCAGATATTTATTGATGCCTACCATATGCCACAGGGCTTCCCAGGTGGTGCTAGTGATAAAAGAATCTGCCTGCCAACTCTGGAGACGTAAGAGATGTGGGTTTGATCCCTGGGCTAGGAAGATCCCCTGGAGGAGGGCATGGCAACCCACTCCAGTATTCTTGCCTGGAGAATCCCATGGACAGAGGAGCCAGGTGGGCTACAGTCCATAGAGTTGCAGAGTCAGACATGACAGAAGCAACTTAGCACACACGCACGCACGCACGTGCGCATTGTATGCGTGCAAGGTCAAGCTCCTGACCGGTGAAGCTTACATTCTGAGGGAAGAATCAGGCAACAGATAAGTCAATAAACAAACACTTAATATTATTCCAGATAATAATAAAAGAAAAATAAAGCAAAGTAAGGGGACCTGAGTGCAGTGATGGTGAGTTGGGTAAAGTTTTGGGGGAAGGGTCTTCCAGGTGAAAAGATCAGCAAGTGCAAAGGCCCTGAGGTGGGTTGTAGTTAGATATGTTTGCGGAAAATCTAGATGATCATTGTGGCTGGACAAAGTGAGTGAGTGAGAGAGTGGAAGGTGGTAGGAAATGAGGTTAGACAGACAATAGCATGGTGAGGGCTTTCCATATGGCAGGAGTGTTAAAGAATCCACCTGCCAGTGCAAGGGATGCAGGAGACATGGGCTGGATCCCTGGGTCAGGAAGATTCCCAGGGTAGGAGATAGCACCCCATTCCAGTATTCTGGCCTAGAAGATTCCTTGGGCCGAGGAGCCTGGCAGGCTGCAGTCCATGGGGCCTCAAAGAGTCAGATACGACTGAGCGCTGGGCACGGTGAGGAAACATTTGCCTTTTTGAAATGGGAGCCACCAGAGAGTTTAGAGCAGGAGGAGGGGGTGATGTGATATGATATATATTTGAGAAAGATCAGTCCAGGTGCTTGTGGGAAATGAGAGTGTGGAGAGCCAGGGTAGACGCAGGCAGGCTGCTCAGGAGGCTCCTGCCATCATCCAGGGCACAAGGTGACGTTGGCTTGACCCAGGGTGGCAGCTGAAGAAATGGGAAGAAGTGATCGATTTTAGGAAAAAAATTTAAAAAATCTTTTTATTATGAGAAATTTCAACTCTCCACTGATGTAGCAGTAACAGAGGGAACCCACGTGTGTACAGTGAATACCCAGCCAGTCTTCATCTATGTACTCCCCTCCACCCCCTCCACCCTAAGCTGAGTTAGTTTAAAACAAATACCAGATTTTGTGTCATTTCACAGAGTATATTTTTAAACATTTTTAAAAAATTTATTTATGGCTGCACTGGGTCTTCATTACTGCAGGCTTTCTCTAGTTGTGGCGAGCAGGGGCTACTCTCTAGCTGCAGTGTGCAGGCTTCTCATTGCAGTGGCTTCTCTTGTTGCAGAGCACGGGCCCTAGGCGCATGGTTCAGTAGCTGCGGCTCATGGGCTCTAGAACTCTGGCTCAGTAGTTGTGGCACACAGGCTTATTTGCCCCAAGGCATGTGAGATCTTCCTGGACTGAGGATCGAACCTGTGTCCCCTGCATTGGCAGACAGATTCTTCACCACTGGACTATCAGGGAAGCCCATTTCACAGAGTATGTTTTAAAGTTATAAATGTCCAGTCTTGACTGATGGATTAGGTTCCGGAGCTGAGGGGGAAAAAAGAGGAGTTATAGATGAATGATTGGTGAATTTACTGAGGTCAAGAATTTCGGGGAGGGTACGTTCGGGAGAGGGGAGAATCAGGGAGACTGTTCTAGGCATACTAAATCTTAGGTAGGAATTGTTACAGTGTGGACGATCAGAAATAAACTTGAACATATTCAACATTAAATCTTTTTTTTTTTTTTGGTCACACTGCATGGCTTCTGGGATCCTAGTTCCCTGACCAGGGATTGAACACAGGTCCTCAGCAGTGAGAGTGTGAAATCCTAACCACTGGGCTGCCAGGAAAGTCCTTTTGGACATATTAAGTCTTATAGGGCTGTACTTGTTGATTGATGGAACCTTCAGAAATTTGGAATTTGTTTTGGCCATATAACAATTTAGAATGGCACTATCCAATAATTATACAACACAGGCCACAAATGTGAGCCATATATATAATTTAAGATTTTCTTGTAACCACATTAGAAAAAGTAAAAAGAAGCAAGTGAAAATTCATTTTAGTAATTCATTTTATTTAACCCGTTCGTGCGCGTGTGCTAGGTTGCTTCGGTCATGTCTGACTCTTTGCGATCCTATGGACTGTAGCCTGCCAGCCTCCTCTGTCCGTGGGATTCTCCAGACAAGAATACTGGAGTGGGTTGCCATGCCCTCCTCCAAGGGAATCTTCCCTACCCAGGGATCGCCATGTTTCTTAAGTTTCCTGCATTAACAGGCAGATTCTTTACCACTAGCGCCACCTGGGAAGCCCTTTACTTCACCAAGGATACTCCAAATATGATTACTTCAGCATGAAGTGAATCTTAAAATTATTGAGATATTTTTCCTTCTTTTTTATACTAAATCTTCAAAGTATGGTGTCTGCTTGACCCTTGAACACATCTCAAGTCAGAGTAGCCACATTTCAAGTGCCTCACTGCCACAGGTCTAGTGGTTACCCTCTGGGACAGTACAGACTTAGAATCATGGGTTAGTGGAAGCTTCAGAAGTATAGCTTTAGAGGATTAGAAGAATCGGATCTTGAAATTCCCAGAATCACCAAAGTGGAACATTTTAGCACTCTGGGAGAAGTCTGAATCAGTGAAAAAGGTTGGCCCCTCAGAACCTGGTTGTGGGAGGTGGGCAGGGTGGGGGGAGCAGCTGAGGGATCTGGGCTCATCACAAGAAGTGTATGTGGGGTGGATTGAGGGAGGTGGCCCATGGCTCAGATCCCTACCCGCCACCCACTGTAGGGACGTGTCATCGGTGGAGGTGCTCATGAACTACCACCAGGGCCTGAAGACTGAACTGGAGGCGCGGATGCCAGAGCTGACAGCCTGCCAGGAGCTGGGGCGCTCTCTGCTGCTCAATAAGAGTGCTATGGCTGACGAGGTGGGAGGGGGGGTGGGGGCTTCCCCTTTGTCCTCTGTGCCCATTGGGGTGGGGGGCCAGCCCTGATGCCTCTCCCAACCACCTGCCACTCCCAGATCCAGGCGCAACTGGACAAGCTGGGGACCAGGAAGGAGGAAGTGTCGGATAAGTGGGACCGCCACTGGGAGTGGCTGCAGCAGAGTGAGTGTGGGCCCGGACACACAGGGCTCGAGGGCACAAGGACATCATGCCCCAGCGTGTCAGGAAATGTCCAGAGGGTGACAAAGTCATGCTTGCATACCCCATGGGCCCCCAGCAGCAAACACGAAGGCCTGGGCGAATGGACAGGGGAGCTCCCCTGGCACTGACTCCCAGCACCTAGGGGAGAAGCTGGTGTCCTCAGAAAATAGCCCAGCCCTTCACCTTCCTGCAAAGCCCGAAGTGGCCAGGGCTGGGATGGAGGAAGCCAGAGGGGGTATGGAAGGCCAGAGAAAACAGCCACAAGGTAGGGCCCCTGGGTGCCCCCAGCACCCTTCCCCTGAATGTCTCTCCTCAGTGCTGGAAGTGCACCAGTTTGCCCAAGAGGCAGTGGTGGCCGATGCCTGGCTGACGGCCCAGGAGCCGCTTTTACAGAGCCGGGAGCTGGGCAGCAGCGTGGATGAAGTGGAACAGCTTATCCGGCGACATGAGGCCTTCCGCAAAGCGGCCGCAGCCTGGGAAGAAAGGTTCAGCTCTCTGCGGCGCCTGACCACGGTCAGCACCCCATTTCCTGCCCCAGACCCCACCCCCGACGGCCCCACATCCATCTCTCTATATGAGACAAACACACGGGCCAATACATGGCCTCCACGCTGTGCTGATTGAGGGCTGAGACAGACCATCACTGTGTTTCCAGTCCTGGGGGCCAGGGAAGCTTTGAAGGGAGAGGGGATAGACTGTCACCTGTCACCAGTGACAGTCCAGGGCTAGGATAGGGGAAGCACAGGGGAACGTGAGAGCCCAGAAGCACTTGTCCTGGCCTGGGAGGAGTCTAATCTGATACTTGAAAAATGAGATCGTTGTAATAAAAGGTCTCAAGATCCTGAAGGAAGGAGGCAATGGGCAGGAGTGGAAAGGCACCTACAGAAAGTTATTAAATGAGCGTTAGGTGTTTGCTGGAGAAAATAGGAATTAAGCTTCTGGCCAACCCTGCTCTTTCACTGATAAGAACCAATAAACTGGGTGGTGAGGCAGACGACCCAGAGCCACCTTGCCAGCCCCCACCTCACCCTGCCCCTCCACTGGAGCCTTGCCCCTCTGTCCTCAGATTGAGAAACTCAAGGCAGAACAGAGCAAGCAGCCGCCCACCCCGCTCCTGGGGCGCAAGTTCTTTGGAGACCCTACGGAATTGGCAGCCAAGGCCGCGCCCCTGCTGCGGCCAGGGGGCTATGAGAGGGGCTTGGAGCCCCTGGCCCGCCGGGCTTCGGACACGCTCTCTGCCGAGGTGCGGACCCGGGTTGGGTATGTGCGGCAGGAGCTCAAGCCGGAGCGCCTCCAGCCGCGCATCGACCGGCTGCCCGAGGTCCCGGGGAGGGTGGAGCCTACGGCCCAGCCGGCGGCACCAGAGGACGCCGCCGAGAGCCCTGGGGCCCCTGCGGCAGTCGCAGCGGAGCAGGTCCGGCCGCGGCCTGAGCGACAGGAGTCAGTTGATCGCGCGGAGGAGCTGCCCAGGAGGCGGCGGCCCGAGCGGCAGGAATCGGCAGATCAATCTGAGGAGGCTGCGCGGAGGCGGCGGCCAGAGCGGCAGGAGTCAACGGAGCACGAGGTGGCACACAGCCTTACCCTGGGCCGCTACGAGCAGATGGAGAGGCGGCGGGAGCGGCGGGAGCGGCGGTTGGAGCGGCAGGAGTCCAGCGAACAGGAGATGCCCACCAGAGGAGACCTGGCCAAGGGGTGAGGCCTAGGGAGTGAAGGAAGTGGGACAGGGAGAGCTCCTGGAGTCGCGTAGGCCCAGAGGCGAGGGTTTCCAGGCTCAGAATTGCCTAGCTCCCTAGATACATTTGTGGTACCCACTGTACAGAGATGTAAACTGAGAGACTGAAAGAAGGTAGGAGTCGTGCCCAATAACCCACAGTGGCAGCGGCTTCCTTCAGGTGCAGGTTGTCAGGTACCGGGTCCTGACCCCTGCATCAAATCCCCTTCGCAAGGATTTCATCCTCTCTGCATCTCAGTTTCTCCTCTGGGCTAACAGTGGAACCATCACCTCTCTGATTGGAGTTAAGATCCTTCATCACCATCTCCACCTTATAAAGTGGGGGCTATAATCACATACATTTTATGGATGGAGCAACTGAGGCTCAGAGAGGGCAAGTCACTCAGTTTGGGTGAAGCAGGACTGGAACCCAGACCTTTCAGAATCCAGAATTAATGAGAATGTGTCATGTGGATCACTTCAATCAGCCATGTCCCCAGAAAGAAGCCTTTGGTCAAAGATGTTTCAGTGACAGTGATTTCCAGACCCCTTTTAAATTTTGTATTTCACGAACACTGGCCGAGCGCCCACTCTGTGTGTGGTATGTGCTAGGGAGAGCAGTGACCCAACAGGTTCCAGCCCTTTCACGTGGCTCACAGTCCAGTGGGAGAAACAAACTTGTCACCAGAGAGTATGATGCAGAGTGATCAGGGGCTGGGAGGGGGAAAATCTAGGGAGCCTGAAAGCTTAGGGGATGGGTGGGAAAAGGCAATGGCTGTTCAAAGGCTTGAAGGCACTGGTTTGCATTTTGGTCTTTGTGTTGCTTAAAATCCAAAGAGGGAGGGCAGAGAGGTTCCATCGTCCCCTTCCCCTTCGCAGACAGTGCTGAGCACCCATGGTGTGTAAGGCAGACAGCCAAGACAGGCAGCTGCAGAAGTGGACAGGGACCTGGCCTCTCAGGCTAAGATGTGGAGGCTCCTCTAGCCAGCCAGGTTGGTCTCTGGGAGAAGGCATCCCAGTCCCAGTGAATCTTTCTGCACCCCTGCCCCCAGGAAGGCCACCCTGGCTGACATTGTGGAGCAGCTGCAGGAGAAAGAGGCAGGCCCAGGGCTCCCTGTTGGGGTAAGTTGAGCCTCGGCATGGGTCAGGGTATGGGGGCCCCTGTCAGAGCAGGTATTCGGATTACAGAAACACAGCAGCCTAGCCCTGCCCCCTACCTGTACCGTGCAGAGACTCGGGATGGACAACGGCCCTGAGACACCTACCACAATCTGAAATTTTCTCCCTTAGAAAGATGAGGCCACCAACCTAAGAGATTCCTACCGCCCTCCACACACACACACACACACACACACACACACACACACACACAGATTCCAGACTTCCCACATTTGTCCTAGGCCCTTTCTCTTAGCACAGGGAGGGTCTCACTATTCCTTATCGACAACTATACACAAACAGAGAAGGCCCCAGATTCCTCCTACAGAAAGATGGGACACCCACCTGCCCATATCCCCACCTCCATAGGACCAGACCCCTTATCCCCAAGATCTAGAGGGATTCCAAACATAAGAATCCTGCCAGGCCCACTCCCAAGATCCGGGGAGCCCTTAAGCGTTGGGACTCCAACCCTGAGGTCCTCCCAGACTCGCCTCCAAGACAGATGGCCCTGCAGACAGATGGGACCCCCCAGACCCCGCTATGGACAGCACCCCTCTTCCCCCTCCCTTCACACAGCCTTCGCTGCCTCAGCCTCGCGAACTTCCCCCCGGCCGCCTGCCCAACGGGCTTGAGCCGCCCGAGCGGACACCTCGGCCGGACCGGCCGCGGGCGCGGGACCGGCCCAAGCCGAGACGGCGGCCGCGGCCCCGAGAGGGTGGTGAGGGCGGGGGAAGCCGGCGCTCGCGCTCCGCCCCGGCCCAGGGAGGCTCCGTCCCCGCGCCTCCACCACCGCCCACTCATACAGTGCAGCACGAGGGCTTCCTGCTGCGCAAGCGCGAGCTCGACGCTAACCGCAAGTCGTCCAACCGGTGAGCGTGTGGGCGGGGCTTTGGAAGGAGGGTCCCAAGCTCAGTGTCCAATGAATGAATAGGTGGACCTGGAGAGGGGGTGGGGCCAAACTCTAGGGCGCCCAACCCGTGGTGGGGTAGGCGGGGCCTGAGAAGGGGCCCTTAACTTCGAAGAGTCAAGCAATGAACCGGAGGAGCGGGGCTTAAGGTTAGAGTGTCCAATGGGTGAGCCAGCGGAGCTTAGATGGGACGGGACCTGAAGAAGACGTTATTGCTACTCAAGTCTCAGATCAACCAACCCAGGAGTTAACTAGAGCTAACAGCAAAATAGATGTGGGGTCTAGTCTAGAGGGTTCTTAAGATCTGTGAGATGGAGCCTAGAGAGGTCCTTCAGCCAATGAGTAGGATGGGTTCATTTATTTCAGTTTCAGATTGCGAAAGGGTCTGATAAGGGACTGATTCCAAACTGAGGAGTGGGGGGCACCTCATATAGGTTTCCTTCCAGATGGGAGGCCTGACAGTGATGTGTCTACTCTTGGGAGTCCAGCTCGGGGTTGTCCAACCCTTTTTTGTCCAACTGGGAGGCAGAATCTAGGTAGAGGTGGAGCCCAGAAGGAAAGAGTTGAATAAGCAGAATGAGCTGGGCAGAACAGATTGAGGTTTTGTCTGTGGGGTCTGGAGTTAGCCTTTCCTCCTTGTGCTGAGACCCAGGGGCACCTTGGGGGTATTTTGCTTGTGGGAGACTTCCTCCTCGGTTGGAGCTTTGGTTGAATGGGGAGATAAGAATTCCTCTTTTAAGACATAGGCCAGTAGATCAGTCTTTCAGGGGATTCAAGGATGAGGGTGAGCAGGGGTGGAGGAGTAGCAAGGAACATGCCTAAGCAAAGGCTTGTGGAGGAGACAGCTTAAGTGTTGCCTTCAGGAATTTCAGTGTGGGAAGGGATAACGAAGAGCAGTTCCAGCAGGGGCCAGTCTGGGCAAAGGCTTGGTTCCCAAAGACTGAGACACTCCTCTCAGTTCCACAACAGCCATAAGGAAGAGTGTGGCTCAACTAGGGCAAAGGCCCAGAGGGAGGAAGTCTCAGGCATATTTGGCCCACGAAGGGAATCAGTGAATAATACCCAGGCAGAGTGCTTCGACTCTGCCTTGAGCCCCATCTCATCGTCTCAGGTCATGGGTGAGCCTGTACTGCGTGCTCAGCAAGGGGGAGCTGGGTTTCTACAAGGACGCCAAGGGCCCAGCATCCGGGGGCACACACGGCGGGGAGCCACTGCTCAGCCTGCACAAGGCCACCAGCGAGGTGGCTAGTGACTACAAGAAAAAGAAGCATGTCTTCAAGCTTCAGTGAGCCCCCTCAGTGGGCGAGCGGGAGGGTCCCCGACCGAGCTTCCCCTTCCCAACAATACCCTGCTCCCCTAGAGGACAGTCGGTGGATGGGGGGATGGGTGGGCTGGGCCCCTGGTCCCGGAGCCCCCAAGTCCTGTGTCCTCTCCCACAGGACCCAGGACGGCAGCGAGTTTTTGCTCCAGGCTAAAGACGAGGTGAGATCTGCTTGTTTTTCTCCCTGTTCTGACCTCAGGAACCACCTGGCTGGCTGGCTGGCTCCTGGCCCTGAAGTGATGGGGCTGTAAAGAGGGAAAGCGCAAGCCAGAGTTTCTTGGGCTGAATGGGCAAGCCCATGGCAATGAGAGCTCAGAAGTGACTAGCCTGACTGTGGGAGATGGAGGATCAGAAGGGCTGCCTAGAGGCCCCAGGATAAAGTCCAACCTCCTTGCCTTGGCTTCTGAGATGAGATTGAAAAGTTAGGAGGGCATTAGCTTTAAAAAAAAAAAAAGGATGAACTGCAAGTGCAAGAAAACAAAGGTACAGAATTGCAAAGGGTTAACTGTGCTGAAGGACAGTTCAAGGAAGAAAGTTCTTAGAAAGGTTCCCTGAGGCTGGGTCTCTAAGGACACTGTGGGTCATTCGGAGGAGGCTGGCATTTACTCTAAGTACACGAGGGAGGGACTTCCCTGGCAGTCAAGTGGTTAGAATTCTGCTTTCACTGCTGAGGGCTGGGGTTCAATCCCTGGTCAGGGAACTAAAATCCCCCAAGCTGTGCAGCACAGCAAAAACAGAACAACAAGCAAAAAAACAATTCTAAGGGTATGAGGAAGCCGTGGCAGAGTTTTGAGCAAGGGTTACAGTGCTGCATAAGAAAGATCCCTTTGGCTACCAGTGTGCAGGGTAGTTGGAGAGGGCAAGAATGGAGGAGTGAAGCACAGGAGGTGGCCAGGGCAGGGACCTAGGTGGGAGAGCACAAGGCTGGACCAGGACATGCCTGTGGGGAGGGGTCGAGGAGGTAGGTGAGAGAGAAGAATGTTGAGTGGACCTTGGGACTGGGGCTAAGGGGAAAGGTAAAGGGAGGAGGAGCAGGCATAGAGGGGGTTTGAAGAGATATTGAAAATAGTAACACTTGCTACCTCACTCATCTCCCCAAGAGGCTATGAAGTAGGCCTTTTACTTATCTTTAAAATGGAAGTAAAAATAGTTTTCCATCATAGGGTTATTGTGAGAATTAAATAAGTTGATACAAGTAGAATACTTACTGAGCTGGGGAAATTACAGTGTCTGCTGATATTATTGCTTCTTGTTGTTTATCTCTATAGTGGGAGTTGGATATAATCCAATTGTATTGGATTAAGTGAGTTGATCCACAGAAGTGCTTAGAACAGTGTGTGTGTGTTAGTCACTTAGTCGTGTCCGACTCTTTTTGTGACCCCATGGACTGACTGTTCCCTGCCAGGCTGTTCTGTCCATGAAATTCTCCAGGCAAGAACATTGGAGTGGGTTGTCATTCCCTTCTCCAGGGGATCTTCCCAACCCAGGGATCGAACCCAGGTCTCTTGCATGGCGGATGGATTCTTTACTGTCCGAGCCACTAAGGAAGAGCTAGGCACAAAATAAGTACTAAGTAACTATTTACATAATTATCATCGTTGTTATTTTTATTATTACCCCGTTTAATAAATGAGGAAGCTGAGGTTCAGGGTGGGCAGTCAGATTCCAGACTCATCTATTACTCAGTCTCCTCTCTTCCAAATATAGACTATGTGGCCCTATTTCTCTCTCCAGGAGGAGATGAACGGCTGGCTGGAGGCTGTGGCCGCCTCAGTTGGGGAACACGCCGAGATCGCCCGCTGGGGCCAGACACAACCCACCACATCGTCCACAGACGAGGGCAACCCCAAGCGGGAGGCAGGGGAGCGCAGGGCCAGCGGGCGCCGGAAGTGACTTCCCATCTCCTCGCCCCTCCTCCCCGCACCGTGGGCACAAAGACACTTTTCCGCAGGGGCGGGAGCCCCTAGTCCCACCAACACTGAGAATGCGCCATGACCGGCACTGGAAAGGAGGGGTCTTCTCCTGCACCCCAAGAAGTGGTGGGGGGGATTGCTGCCCCTATAGCCATATCTCGGCCCCTTCCCGCTCGCCACCCCCACCCCAGGTGCTGGGGCTCCATTATTTTTATGCAATAAGTGAGCTTGGGGGGGCGGGGGGCGGGTAAGGGGCCAGCTGAGCCAAGACCCCTGCCCCACGAAGCTGGGGTGGTAGGGGCGATAATTCCCGTCCCCCCCTCCGCCCTAGGGACGGGCTTGGGGGCGCTGGTGAGGTCCCCTGGACCATCCAGGGTGCTAGGGGGTGGGGAGGGGACGCCCCCTCCCCGCCTTTACCTCACTTCCAATGCTGCCTTGATCTCTGTCTGGGAAGGGGGAGTGAAGGGGCCCTAGCCTCCGCACTCCGCTGTCTCAGAGCCATGCGGTTAATTCCTTAGTTTATTTTTGCAAAACGTCGACCTCCTCCTCCCCCGCCCCGCATCCGCGAAGGCTTTTAATGGGAGGGGCGTCAAAGCTCAAAACTGTCTTCCTCTCTCCTCCCCCCTCCAGTTGTAAATACGACGTCGTGAGGGGAGGGGCGAGGGGAAGCCCTCCCCCCTGCATGCTTCTGGCTGGAGCACCTCCCTGGGGAGTGGGGGAAACTGGGTTGTGGGCAGCCCCCATGGCCACCTGGAGAAGCCGCTGGGGTCCAGGGGTGAGGAGAGGTGTGGCAGGCGCACACTCTATGTACCTATAATAAATCTTTTGGCTTTGACGGTCTACGCTGGTTTGTTCGCGTTTCATGGGCTGCGCCCGGGAGGATTGGGTGGAGCGACAGGAAGAAACTCTTACGGAGGACATTTAGATGTCCCTCTTGGTGTGGACTAGTTTCGAGGTCTAAACTCGTGTTCCTGGTTAAGCACCTAGACGCCACTCCTAAATTGGGAACCCCAGAGGAATGGAGGAACTGTCCGCTATCTGTGGTAACTAAACTTCCCCAAAGCAGCTGCTCTGTCCGCCCCGTCCAGGACAGGAAAGGCGGGACCCTTTAAGGAGGCGGAGAAATGAACCGCGATGGGCGAGCCTTTTGCCCAATCGCCAGCGGCTCTGGGAGTCTGCAGCCCAATGAGCACGCGGTGGGGGCGGGGGCGGGATGCACACCCGGAAGCGGGTGCAGGCCGGCCGGCTAGCCCGGGGGCCATGGCGGCCGCGGCCCCTGCAGTCGACGGGGTCCCAGGTCGGGGACCTCCCGGAGAGGTGATTCATCTGAATGTGGGAGGCAAGAGGTGAGTGTAAGAGTTTCTTGAGTCATTACTCTCGGGGCCGGGGAGCGGGATGGGAATACCCGCCTCTCCCGGGGGGAATTCTGTCCATCAAGGATTGCTCCGCCCCCTGCTGGAGGCGCGGGAGCCTGGATAGATGCTGGGGGAGGAGGGAAGTTTACCCGGTCCTGAGGTTGGGGGCCGCATTCTTCATCCTCCCTCCAACATCTCGCGTCCGCTCACCGTCCCCACACAGATTCAGTACCTCTCGCCAGACTCTTACCTGGATCCCAGACTCCTTCTTCTCCAGGTGATTGGGAAAGCGAGTTTAGCATGGGGGACGGGAGGGTTGGTTATGGGGAGACCTCCTCTCCCCCTCACACACACTCCGGCCCGTGACACCTGCTCTGCGTCCCCTCCCTGCAGTCTTCTGAGCGGACGCATCTCGACCCTGAAAGATGAGACCGGAGCAGTGAGTAGAGCGATAGCTGAAACGGGGCGGCCGGTAGAAGGGACAGGAGCCCCACTCAGCCCCCTTCTTTGCCCCATCTATTCTCTGCCTCCCTTCCCCGCAGATCTTCATCGACAGGGACCCCACCGTCTTCGCTCCCATCCTCAACTTCCTGCGTACCAAAGAGTTGGACCCTAGGTGGGCATGGAAGATAATGGAGAGTCCCCCACGTCTTTACCCCTTGAGAAGTCTCATCTTCCCCTCAGGATGTTCACTTAAGTTCTTTAAAATATCCCTTCCCAACACACACACGCACACATTTTTACCACCCAGATCATTTCTTCTTTAGAATCTTGATACTATCAACATTTGCTACCTCTTGAGATTCTCTGTGCAGTTTCAAAAACTTGGTCCTCAGAATTCTCTGCCCACTTACACTCCCCAGACCCTGTGTGTGTGTTAGTTGCTTAGTCGTGTCCCACATAGTCAATTCTACTACTCAGGGGTGTCCACGGTTCCAGTCTCCTCCATGAAGCCCAGTTCTATGGGCTGACTCCTCTGGGTAAGTGGCCCTACCCTCTTAGCATCCTCATAGAAAACCAGCCCTCTAATAATGCTCCCTCTTTCTCTTCACTTCTGAAAGAAGGTGGGGTTAGAGCTGAGAGGACTGGATTTGGTGGTTCTGGGTCTTAGGGGAGTGGTGGTATTCTGTGGAGAAGGAGATGAGGGAGGGGGAAAGGCTCTGCCACAGCCTTCTCCAAGTCCCAGCCTGTGAGTCCTTCTGCCTCAGTTCGTCGTCTACAGCTTCTTGAAGAGTTGGATCGATCTTCTTGTGGAAACGTCCTCTTCAATGGTTACCTGCCTCCACCAGGTGGGAACTTCTAAGGAATATGGGGGTGGGGCAATGGGATAGAGAGTGAGAGATTAAAGACTACCTTTCCCATAAGGCTGCAGCCCTTGCATGCCTCAGCTGTGATCCCTGAAACACTATGGGAATTGTAGTTCTGAATCAGATGCATTGACTAATGCTTGGAAAGGAAGTAGGAAACTGCATTTCTAATGAGGCAATGGGCCAGTCAAGTCGCCTTGAGGCTCAAGCTTGCCTTGGAGCCCGATGTAAGTTGTAGTCCAGTTTTGATTTCCTTGTAGAGAGTCTTAGGCAGAACTGATGTCCTTTGCACAGAGGGGAGAAATATTAAAGGAGAGTTATTGACTGTGATCCCCATCGAGCAGCCAGCCCACGGGTCATGGAAAATATGCCCCAGGGGTTATTGGGAACTGTAGCCTACTATGCTTTGCTGATTGGTAGAAGAAACAGAGTGGGGGAGTTCAATTTATGACTTTATTTCCCTTGCTTCAGTCAGTACCTGTCACCTTCATGAAGTTTGCCAAATATGAAGACCTCCTGTTCTCTTAACTTAGTTTGATCCTACGTATTTTTTATTATTATTTTAAACAGAAGCTTTTTATCACTGCCTTTTATGCCATAAATAAGTGGATGTGAAATAACCCTCAAACATAACAGTGTAATTAAACTCTGGGTAGATGCTGTTGCCTGCTAAGGGAACAGGCTTCCACTTCTTAAAAGGAAAGATTAGCAAATATTGAAGAGGTATCATTATCATGGCAGCCCCAAACTGATTCTTTGTGATGGGCTCAAAGGAACTGATAAGGGAGCAGCTCACTGTGTGATTCAGTGTCACTTAATGCCATGTCCCTGCACCACCAAAAATCTTTTCTCTAGGAGACGATGCTACTTGTTTGGGAAAATCAGTATCTGGCACATTTTAAGTGTTTGCTCTGTGACAGTTTTTACAATTATTACAGTGATTGTTACTCTGCCCCTTCTTCCTACCATAGTGTTCCCGGTGAAGCGGCGGAACCGGCACAGCCTGGTGGGACCTCAGCAAGCAGGGGGTCGCCCAGCCCCTGTCCGACGGAGCAACACGATGCCCCCCAACCTGGGCAATGCAGGGCTGCTGGGCCGAATGCTGGATGAGAAACCCCCTCCGTCCCCGTCGGGTACATTTCTGTCTCATGGGAGATCGGGGTAGCCAGTGGGCCCTGAGACCCTGCCCTGATCCCTGCCTTTCCCCCTAAGGGCTACCCGAGGAGCCGGGGATGGTGCGCCTGGTGTGTGGACACCACAACTGGATCGCTGTGGCCTATACCCAGTTTCTTGTCTGCTATAGGTGCTTAGGGAAGGTGGTGAGAGGCGGCCTTGAGCCCTGTTGATGTGGGTAGGGGATGTTCAGGGTGAAGGTTGATGATGTCCCCCAATCTTCCAGGCTGAAGGAAGCCTCCGGCTGGCAACTGGTGTTCTCCAGTCCCCGCCTGGACTGGACCATTGAGCGCCTGGCACTCACAGCCCGGGTGCTTGGTGGGGCCTTGGGAGAGCATGACAAGATGGTGGCAGCGGCCACAGGCAGTGAGATTCTGCTGTGGGCTCTGCAGCCAGAAGGCGGTGGCTCTGAGATAGGTAAGGGAGGGAGCCTGGGCTTCCCTGGTGGCTCAGTGGTAAAGAATCTACCTGCAATGCAGGAGACCTGGATTCAATCCTTGCATCAGGAAGATCCCCCGAGGAGGGAAGGGCAACCCACTCCAGTATTCTTGCCTGGAGAATTTCATGAACAAAGGAGCCTGGCGTGCTTCAGTCAGTGGGGTCCCAAAGAGTGGGGCACAACTGAGCGATTAACACTTTCACTTTCTTTCTGAGATAAGTATGGCCTCAGGCTTTTTCTAGAAACCTTTCACCCTTTAGAATTCTGCTCCAACCTGTGGCCTGTTAAAACAGCCACCCTATACAATTCTCATACCCGTAAGACTTTGTGTTGTTAGGATGTGCCAACCCTTTGAAATTCTGTATCCCATTAGCATTCCTTGGTCTGGTAGAAAAATCCACCCACATACAGTTCTCTCCTCTGTCAGAATTCACAGCCCTGTTAGATCTCATTGCTTTGGTCGAATTCTCCATGCCTGTAGAATCCCTGAACCTATTAGATTCTGTTCCCATTAGAAATCTGACTCCTTAGACTAATCTGTTCTCTGACCAATCTTAATCCTCGTGAGAATCCTCTGCCACCCATAGGGTTTTTTGCCTTTGTTGAAAATCTCAGCTGAATTCCACACCCCAGCAGGAATCCAGCCCATTGTAATCCTCTCTAATTCTTGCTGGAATCCTCTAGTCTGTAAAGACTCTATGACTGAATTGAATCCTCTGGCCCTCGGATTTCTCCCTGCCACTCCACTTCTCCCACCATGAGAGGGGGTCCTGGCCGAGCCCTTCTCACTGTCTGCAGGAGTTTTCCACCTGGGGGTGCCTGTGGAGGCCTTGTTCTTCGTTGGGAACCAGCTCATCGCCACAAGCCACACAGGGCGCATTGGCGTGTGGAATGCTGTCACCAAGCACTGGCAGGTCAGGGAGCTGGCCAGCCTGGCTGCCTCTTCCCCAAGTGTCCAGACCAGTCAGACCCAAGGAGGGGTTCCTTTTTGGCCCACCTGACCAGGAAAGAACCAAAGAATCTAGTAGTGGGCCAGATGCAATGTCAGGGTGAGGTGGGGTATGATAAAGGCCTAATGAGGATCTGGGAGGCCTTCCTAGAAGAGGGGCTGCTGAGCTGATATGGAGGATGGGTGGGTTTGGAAAGGAAGAGAGGGATCTCCAGGCACTGGGTAGTAAGGGGAGATGGTGTAGGAGGCTGAAACCCAGAGACAGACGTGCAAACGTCTGTCATTCTCTTTGCACTCACCCCAAGCTCTGTCCAGCATGTGAAATATATGTGTGTACAACATATATATACACCTACAGTGTTGTATTCTAAAGTGTGAGTTTGGGTGAGAGAGATGGAGGAGCAAAGAAAGGAGAGAGAAACAGAAATGGAGAGAAATAAATAGAAACAGGAAGTCAGAGGCAAGAGAGAAAGAGGGTGGATGGAGAGAAACCAGGACTAAATGATTGTGGTAGATGAAGGGACCACAGAGAGAGAGAAGGAGATGAATAAAGAAATGTCAGGGATAATAAATACAAGAAAAAACAACAAAACACAAAAAGAAATGTCAGGGAATTCCCTGGTGGTCCAGTGGTTAGGACTATGTGCTTTCAGTGCTGTGGTCCAAGTTCAATCTTGGGTTAGGGAACTAGGATCCTGCAAGCCGCACGGCCTACCCGGAAAAAAAAAAGAGAGAGATGTTGGGATGTCAGAAGTACAAAGTCAAGGAGAGGCTAAGAGATAGCGCTGTACAAGAGCCATTCAGAGACAGACATCAGGGAGGCAGGCCTGGACCTGGCAAGGCTGGGGAGGAGTGGGCCTAGAAACCCTGCCTGGTGGGTGGTGCTGGAGCAGACAGGCGAAGGCCTGCTGGGAGGGGTGCCACAGGGAGGTCACCCTGGCCACAGCCCTCCCCACCCCCAGGTCCAGGAGGTGCAACCCATCACCAGTTACGACGCTGCAGGCTCCTTCCTCCTCCTGGGCTGCAACAACGGCTCCATCTACTACGTGGGTGAGCAGCAGCTAGCACCCCAGCTACCCCAGAGCCTCCCCTTGGAGGTGGGAGAGGAGGGGAAAGGCTGGGCTACCTTGAACCAACCTGCTTATTCTCCGTGCTCCCCCACTCCCAGATGTGCAGAAATTCCCCCTGCGCATGAAAGACAATGACCTCCTGGTCAGCGAGCTCTACCGGGACCCAGCGGAGGATGGAGTCACAGCCCTGAGCGTCTACCTCACCCCCAAGACCAGTAAGCTATGGCTCAGCCTCGCCCCTCTGCCACGAGCAGCCCACCCTGGCCCCAGCCCCAGCCCCAGCCCACAGAAGTCTCCTCACCGCTTGACACTTGTGTAGCATGGCCCAGTGAGATATATTGAGAGGGAGAGAGATTCAACTCATTTCAGTCATTCCACGGTTACTGAGCACCACTTACATGTAAGCACTGTGCTAAGTGCTAGCCATGGCAGGCTTCTCCACCAAGGGCAAAGCTGACCTCTTGTAGTTCTTTGTGTTTCTTTCCCATCTCTGTGATTAGGGCATGATGCTTGCACGCTAATAAAGAGGATGTGTGACTTGGGAATTCCATAGCCATCTAGTTGTTAGGACTCCATGCTCTCACTGCAGAGGGTCTGGGTTCGATTCCTGGTCAGGGAACTAAAATCCCATTAGCTTCAGGGTGGGGCCACACCCCCCTCAAAAAAAAAAAATCCGAAATAAAAACAAACAAGAAGAGGATGTGTGTCTTACACGGGGTGAAGCTGAGTTCTCTCACTTGGAACGGTCTCTGTGTTTTGTTTTCTTGATTACAAATGCAGAGAAATAGATTAATTTTTTATTTGTTTTTATTGAGATCTAATTTCCTTCCCATAAACTCCACAATTCAGTAATTTTTAGTAGATTCACAAAGTTGTGCTGCCATCACCACTATCTAATTCCAGAATGTTTTCAGCACCAAAAGAGAAACCCCATGCTCGTTAGCAGTCACACCCCAGTCCTCCCTCCTGACTACCCCTGGGCACCTCTAACCCACTTTCTATCTCTATGGATTTGCCTGTTCTAGATGTTTCATATAAAGGCAATCATACATTATGTGGCTTTTTGTGTCTGACTTTTTCCACTTTGCATAATGATTAATTTTATTTTATGGTTAGTGCTTTCTGGAGCTTAAGATGTCTTTCCCTAGCCATAGGTTGCAAAGATTTTTTTCCTGTATTTTCTTCTAGAAGCTTTGCATATTTCACTTTTACACATAGGTCTCTGTTCCATTTCAGATTAACTTTTATGTGTGGTGTGAGGTGGAGGTCACAGTACATTTTTTCTAGCAGGGGTAAACTAATAATACACTTAACTTCACAGCCTGTCATCACATAAATCCTCTTTATTTCTTTTTATACTTGATTTATTTTTGGCCACGCCTCACAATTTGTGGGATCTTAATTCCCCACCAGGGATCAAACCCAGGTCCTTGGCAGTGAGTACGCAAAGCCCCAACCACTGGACTGCCAGGGAATTCCCAAGGGCCCTTTTCTTATTTCATTGACTTACTCCTTTTCTCCTCACCACATGCCACTATTCTGTCATGCATGTTTAACATTTATCTTTTCATTTGTATGTGTCCTTAAAAAAGGTATACTATGGACATGTTTTTGAATTTGCATAAACAGCATTGAGTATATATCTTAGTTTATATATTTTACTTTGATCCATCCTGCCTTAGCTTCCCTTGTGTCTCAGCTGGTAAAGAATCCACCTGCAATGTGGGAGACCTGGGTTCGATCCCTGGATTGGGAAGATCCCCTGGAAAAGGGAAAGGCTACCCACTGCAGTATTCTGGCCTGGAGAATTCCATGGACTGTACAGTCCATGGGGTCACAGAGTCAGACACGACTAAGTGACTTTCACTTCACTTATCCTGCGTTAAATTAAATGTCCATCTATGTTGCTACGCATTACCTGAATTCATTGCTTTTAACTCTTGCACAAAATATTAAAACCACATTTTACCCACATTCCTTAAGATGGCCCATTAAGTTTGTGACATTACAACATACCTTTTCCCCTGTGGAAAGTTGGCGATGGGGGAGGAGTCCCTCAGGCACACTGGGTTGCATTTTCTTGTCTTGCTGTCTTTTTTTTCCCTTTTTTTTCCCACCGTGCGGCTTGTAGGATCTTAGTTCCCTGACCAAGGATGGAACCCTGGCCGTGGTAGTAAACGTGCTGAGTCCTAACCACTGACTCGCCAGGGAATTCTCACTGCTCTCTGTCTCTTTGAATGTCCCTTTCCACGTTTCTCTGTTTTTCTCAAATTCCGTCTTTCTGTCAGTCTCTGCCTCTATAACCCTCCCTGTTTCTGTTTTCCCATCTCTTTCTGTTTTCCTCTCTCTCTCCCCACTCCTCTTAGCTCTGACTGGTTCTCCATTTCCGTCTCAGGTTCTCTTTGTCTGCTCCCTCCCTCTCTCTTGGTTCCTGTTCCTCCGTTTCCCAGGTCTTGCCGCCTTGTTCTCTCCCCTCCTCTCTCCTTTCTGACTCCGTGTCTGTTCCTTGCTGACTCTTTCTCTCTGTCCCAGTTTCTGTCTGTCTGTGACCCGGTCCCTCTCTTCCTCCCCGGCTCCTCACCAGGCGACAGTGGGAACTGGATTGAGATTGCCTACGGCACCAGCTCAGGGGGCGTGCGGGTCATCGTGCAGCACCCCGAGACGGTGGGCTCGGGGCCTCAGCTCTTCCAGACCTTCACCGTGCACCGCAGTCCTGTCACCAAGATCATGCTCTCGGAGAAGCACCTTATCTCGGGTGAGTCTCACCCAGCTGCCCCGGGCATCTTTCTCCCTTCAAGAGGGATGGCTCCACTGGGAGCATAAGGCCAGGCAGATGAAGGTCTCCACTGGGGAGGGACATGATGTGGGGAGTGGCCCCCAGAGAATCCCGTGAAGGGAAGCAGTCTAGGGGAGAGTGAATTGCCGGGAGAGGGGAGAATTCATCAATTTCACCATTGCCAGGCATGGGATACTGTGATAAGCAAGACAGGCCAAGTCTCTACCCTGTGGAGCTGACAGACAAGAGTACTGAAGTGGGTTGCCATTTCCTTTTCCAGGAGATCTTCCCCATCCAGGGATCAAACCCGGGTCTCCCGCATTGCAGGCAGACGCTTTACCCTCTAAGCCACCAGGGAAGTCCCCTAGTTGGGGCAGCAGATGATAAATCAATACAAATATAAATCACTGACAGCGATGGGGGCCATGAATAAAAGAAGGCTGTATGAAAGACTAGAGGGCACCAGGGTCATGAGAGTGTGTGGTTTGGGAATGTCTTCCTGATGAAGGCTCTTTGAACAGAAATGAGGAGTGCAGATCAATGGGGACAAGCATTCCTGGCAGAGGGAACAGGCACTGCTAAGGCTCTCAGATGGAAGAACGATTGATATACCTAAGGAAGCCCAGAGTAGAGTGGGCGAGGAAGAGGGTGGGAGGTGATGGGGTAGGTCAGGGGGACCTTGTAACCCCTGGGGAACATTTGGTCCTTAAGCCTGAGTGAGATGGCAGCACAGGAGGGCTCCAGGCAGAGGAGGGCTGTGACCTGATGCAGGTGTTCACAGGGTCCCTCTGACTGCACATGGGGACAGACTGGGGGCAGGAAGGCCAGGGAGGAGGCTGTTGCGATGGTCCAGGCAGAAGTTGAGGCAGACAGGACCAGGGTAGGGGCAGGCAGGTTGGGATCAGTGGGCAGGGAAAGGTAAGATCAGTCTCTGGAATGACTTGGAGGAGAGCCAAAAGGATTGGTAACTCTTTTTTTTTTTTTCCTCCCTTTTATTGTTTTTGTCATACAATGCCATGATATCACCATGGGTTTACATATGCTCCCCCTCCAGAAACCCCTCCCTCCCCCTCCCTCCTCCCTCCCCCCCGGAAAATCTCAATGCACCAGCCCTGAGAGTCAATCCTGGGCTGGCGATTGATTAGACATATGATAATTAACATGTTTCAATGCCATTAACTCTTTAGAATTCTGAGGGAGAGAGGATGAAGAAGGGGAAGAATTCAGAGGGGCCAGAATCCTGGCACCTTGGAAAGGAAAGGAGGTCATCTCAGGGCTCAGAAGGGTCGAAGGTCCGGCAGTGGCCATTCCCCCGCCAGGCCTGACCAGCTGCTGCCCTCTGGCTCCCCAGTTTGTGCCGACAGCAACCACGTGCGGACATGGTCCGTGACTCGCTTCCGGGGCATGATTTCCACCCAGCCTGGCTCCACCCCGCTCGCTTCATTCAAGATCCTGGCGTTGGAGTCGGCCGACGGACATGGCGGCTGCAGTGCTGGCAATGACATTGGTGCCTCCTAGACCCTGGACCCCCACCCCCACTGACCCTGCCTGACCTCCACCCTCTTCCTCTGATCCCTTTCCTCACCTCTGGAGACCTCTCTTGACCCACCCAACTGATGGAGTTGACCTCCACTGACTACCACCTGACCCCTCTTGACCACCACTTACTCCCAGCTACCCCACTTGGATTCTGTCACCCTCACTGATCCCTGCTGACCCAGGACACTCCCCCCCGACCAATGTGCCTGAACTCCACTGACTGTTGCTGGTGCCTGACGCTCTCTGACCTTGCCCAGTTCCAACATCCTGGGAATGGAGACCTAGTCCTGGGTTGGGAGATTCAACTGTGGGGAAAGGGGCAGAATCTTAGAGTCTGGAGGTCCCAGAGACCCCAGCTGGCCCTGACAGCCCCCCTTTACCTGGTCCAGGCCCCTACGGCGAGCGAGATGACCAGCAAGTGTTCATTCAGAAGGTGGTGCCAAGTGCCAGCCAGCTGTTCGTGCGTCTTTCATCCACTGGTCAGCGGTGAGGACCATCCCATCAAACAGGGAGGGTAGTCAGAGCAGAAGGCAGGATGCCAGCTGGGTCACAGAGGTCAGAAGGGCATCTCAGCCAAGGGGGCACAGCAGGAGCTGGAGGCTGGGAAGGAGCTCAAGCCTGGCCCTAGGTGTGGAGCCAAGGGGGTATCAAAGGTGTGACAGATGTGAATGGGAGTGAAGCTAGAACAACCCCAGGTACCTGTGTAGTCATGGCCTAGATAGGGGCCAGGGGTGGTGAGGACTGGGATGGGGAAAGGATGGGAAACCATGGGAACTGAAAGCCGGTGCTTACGTCAGCCTGGGAATGGGGGTCTCTTGAAGAGGAGCCTCTGAACAAAGACCTTGAGGATAAATAGGAGCAAAGAGAAGAAAGGAGGGAGGGGACAGGTGTGCCTGGCTGGAATGGGCAGCGTGTGCCAAGGCTGGAATGGCCAAAGAGGGTAACCAGAGATGTGCTCGTGGTCTCTGGGAGCTGGAGCACAGACCTGGAGGTGAGAATTGAGGCTGCAGAGGGGCGGAGCCTTGCTAATCGTATGGAAGAGACAAGACTGTCCTTAGTGTTCTGGGAGCCAAGGCTGTGCTCAGGGGGATGGAGTAGAGGTTGGAAGAGAGGGGGCCAAGAGCCCAGGGAGGAGGCTGGGACAGATGGCTGCCCAGAGAGGGCAAGGCTTGACCAGGGCCAGATGGGGAGGGGAGGAAGGGGCCAAGGGAGAGAGGCGGGAGTCTGAGTGGACTGACCATGGGTGATGCTGAAAGTGAGGGAGCACCGTTCTCCTGGATTAGGAACAAGGAGGGCAACAGGTCTGGGAGAATCCCATTTAGACCCCACGATGGGTGTGTGGGGCTGAGGACATCCACCAGGCCACTGGACCCACAGGGCTGGAACCCAAGATCTGGGAGCAATGGAGAAGCTTGGGTGCTCATCGGAGAGGCAGGAAGGGAAGTCATAAGGGTGGGGGCTGAGGCCTGGGTAGGGTGTAGGATAAGAAGAGGGGGCAGGCCAGGCTCTGGTGTGCCCAAGGTAATCCTTGTACCCCCCCCAGGGTGTGCTCCGTGCGCTCCGTGGATGGCTCACCCACCACCGCCTTCACGGTGCTGGAGTGTGAGGGCTCCCGGAGGCTTGGCTCCCGGCCCCGGCGCTACCTGCTCACCGGCCAGGCCAACGGCAGCCTGGCCATGTGGGATCTGACCACTGCCATGGACGGCCTCGGCCAGGCCCCTGGTACTCCCACCGCACAGACTCACCTTGAACACCTCTCCACGATCATCTTTGCCATGACTGCCCTCCCCAAGCCCTGACCCTCTGACCCCTTTCCCTGCCTTCAACGCCTCCTTACCCTTGCTTTTAAAATACAATTTTATTTAGTTGGTTAGTTTTGGCTATGCTGGGTCTTCGTTGCTTTGAGCAGACTTCCTCTAGTTTCGATGAGCAAGGACTGCTCTCCAGTTCCAGTGCTCGGGCTTCTCATTGCAGTGGCTTCTCTTGTTGCAGAACACAGGCTCTAGGGTGTACTGGTTTCAGCTGTTTGGCCTCTTGGGCTCTAGGGCACAGGCTGAATAGTTGTGGTGCAGGGGCTTAGTTGCTCCGTGGCATGTGGGATCTTCCCAGATCAGGGATTGAACCTGTGTCTCCTGCATTGGCAGGAGGATTCTTTATCACTGAGCCACCAGGGAAGCCCCCTTGCCCTTGCTTTCTAACCTCTCTTAGCTTCTGACCCTTGTTCCTTGACTGCTGCATCTTTTTTCCTATCCTGACCTCAGTCTTTGCACATAACCTTTGTCCCTTGGCCTGTGACCCCTGTCTTGCCCCTGACCCTGCTTCCTTGCCCCCCAGCAGGGGGCCTGACAGAGAAAGAGCTGATGGAACAGCTGGAGCAGTGTGACCTAGCCCCGCTGGCTTCCTCCAGGGGCTCTCTCCCCAGCCCTTCACCCCGGACCTCTCTCACCAGGTAGGCAAGTGCAATGGGGGAGAGGGCAGAACATGGTGGCCTTGGGGGAGGGGGACCCAGCTTCACCCTGACACCCTTCATTGACCCTCATGTGTTCTTCAGTCTCCACTCAGCTTTCAGCAATACCTCCCTGTCCAGCCGCCGGGGGAGCCCTAGCCCCCCACAGGCCGAGGCCCGGCGCCGCGGGGGAGGCAGCTTTGTGGAACGCTGCCAGGAACTGGTGCGCAGCGGACCGGAGCCCCGGCGGCCACCAACACCAGCCCCGCGGCCCTCCTCAGGTCTCGGGGCTCCCCTCGCACCCCCCAAGATGAAGCTCAATGAAACTTCCTTCTGAACACAGCTGCCATGGTGCCTTGGGATATCCAGGTCCTGGGGGACTCAGCTGCCTCCCTCGCTTCCTGTCAGAGCCCTGGTGTTACGAGACCCCTACCACCTCCCTTGTCTGGAGCCAAAGTCACCCTTCCCTAATAAAGTTCTCACTGCCAGCTCTTTGGCTACATTCTTAGAGGGTCTGGGGACCCCTAGGGAAAGGGTGAGAGAGATGCAGTACCCCGTCGGGTCCCTGGCTGTAGATTCAGGGACATCTGTCCCGGTTTAAGTGAAAAAGGGGTATCAGTTTACATCTGGCTTCAGGCATGGCTGGATCCAGGGCTCAAACACTCACCCGGAATGTCTTTCCATCCTTTGACTTTGTTCTCCTCTGAGATCATTCTCAGTCAAGTTTTCCCCGCTCTGTGCCAAGATGACTCCACATAGCTCCTTAGCAACTTTTTGTCTCTGTTGTGTTGTTCAGTCTCCAAGTCATGTCCAGCTCTTCTTGACCCTAAGGACTGCAGCATGCCAGGTTTTCCTGTCCCTCACTATCTCCCAGAGTTTGCCCAAGTTCATGTCCATTAAATCGGTGATGCCATCCAACCATCTCATCCTCTGTCACCTTCTTCTGCCTTCAATCTTTCCCAGCATCAGAGTCTTTTCCAATGAGTCGGCTGTTCACATCAAGTGTTGGAGTTTCAGCTTCAGCATCAGTCGTTCCAATGAAGTATTAAGGGTTGATTTCCTTTAAGATTGACTGGTTTGATCTCCTTGCTGTCCAAGGGACTCTCAAGAGTCTTCACCAGCACCACAGTTCAAAAGCATCAATTCAAAAGCATAATGAAGCACTCAGCCTTCATTATGATCCAGCTCTCATAGCTATACATGATGACTGTCAGGTCTCTTCGCAGCAGCAAAAATCACGGGACTGATTCTCATTGGCTTAAACTAAATCAGCTGGCCATTCCTGAAGCAATCATTGTGTCCTTCCAGGGATCATGTACCCTCACAAGCCAGGCAGTGAGGTCAGCCCCATGCTGACAGGGTGAAGGAAGAGTTCCTTAAAGGTGAATCAGCATACTATTACCACAAATGGGGATGAATAGGTACAGGCTGGCAGAAACACAGCTGTTGGCTAGGTGACATTTGTGCCCCAAACCTCACCGCTGCAAACACCTTGCCCAACCATATCCCCAGCTTCCCAGTCTTTCACCCTTCTCTTGCTCACAACAGAGAAGCTGTGTGGGATGGCATCAGCTCGCCCAAGCCTGACATCCTTGAGGTTTTCCTCCAGAGAATACCTATTTCTCTGGCAGCTCCTCAGGAAAGTTTTCTGCATCTTTTCCTTGGGTTAATGAAAAAAAGAGAAAGTGGGTCAACTAAGAACAAAGGATTTTAGAGTGTGCTAATTCTAAAATTCCAGAGTTTCTGGGATGCCAGAACTTCTGTAACTTGGCAGAATGTTAGGGGATCTAGAACACAGGAATATTCTATAGTGTTAGTGGGTGAACAATATTAGGCTTCTCCCCTGCCTATCAAAGAATCCAGACTACAGAAGTTTCTGAAAAACGACCTGGAAATTCGATGATTCTAGAACAGAAGAGTGTTCTAGAATGCCTATTACAGTAGGAATGTTTTACAAGCCAGAGATTCTGGAATGCTGAGAATTGTAAGACACAGAAAAGAATCTGGGTTACTAGGAAATCTAGAGCATGGGGATATTCTGGAATGTCAACTCTTCTCAATCATTAGAGGATTGGTTTGTATTCTAAGAAATCTATAATATTGATGGGTTCTGGAGTGCCAGAGAATCTAGAACATGAAGAGGAGCCCTAAAAGGTGAGTGAGTCTAAAACATGAGTGTTCTGGAATGTCTGTGCTCTAGAATATGCAGGTATTTTGCGATGCTCATAGAGCTGGAATATTGAGATAGTTATTTCCATGCCAGGGAATCCAGAACACTGTTTTGGGATACAGGTGATCCTAGAACCAAGGGTGAGAATGTCAGAAAATCTAGAACACTAAAAAGATTTATTTGTTTTTAATACTAAGATAAAACCCTGTGTGTGAGTATATACAATGGAGGAAGCTTCTGGAATGCCAGGGTTCTAGAACTCTGAGAGATTCTGAAGGGTTGAGATCAGATCAGGATTCAGGAGTGACATAAAAACAACCCTCGGGGACAGTAGCACTGATAGGGAGGGACTGGGAGCTGGGAACTCCAAATTCTGGGGGGGAAGGGAAGCCAAAGCCATCCCCGGAAGTTGCAGTGGTGAGCCAGAGGCTGTTGCCTAGCAACGAGCATTGAAGATGCCCTGAATCCAAGCGAAGGGAGAAATTTCGGCAGCGCCCCCAGCAAATGCTCCAGCTACAGGGTAGGAGATGGGGAGGGGGGCAACGGGAGCAGGGCCACATCGTCCTGCAGGGCCATGTTAGCAGGGGTTACGGGAGCCACAGGAAGACAGGGACACAGCACATTCAGTGGGCAGAGCCGGGCACTCCATCATTGAGCAGGGACAGCCCACGGATGTCCCTGAGTGGGGCCTGAGTGCCATCATTACTGCTCCAAGAGGCTGTGTATCCTGGACAGTGTGTGAGCCCAGACTTCTGGGTGGCAATGTTGGGTGGAGACTGTGGGTGGCGGTGATGGTGTGAGTGTGGCTGTGTGAGTCAGCCCATATGCCTCAAGGTAAGGAGGGAGGGTAAAGAGACCTCCTGTCCTCCTTGCACACCCCCTCGAAGAAGGAGCAGGAGTTGGGGATGAGGTTGAAGCTGCATTGACTGCTGTTCTTAGTCTGGGGTCAGCCCTTTGGTAAGGCCTGGTACCCTGTGTGGGTGGAGCCTGGGATCCATTCAGGGTGGGGCTAAGGCTACAGAACTGGAAACCTTAGGGTTTGGAACCCCTGGAGGGGGAACAAAAAGGGGGTAGGGTTTGGCACCCTAAGTGTGGGGCCTCAGCCCAATTCTTGTGGGAAAGGATTTAGTCTGAAACCCAGAGGAGAAGGGATAGGGAACTGGGGTTCAGGCTCTAAAACTCCGATGCCTTTGGGAGAAGAGAGATGGGGTTTTTAATTCCAAGAAAAGTGGAGCCTTGAATTTATAATGAAAGGTCTGGGTTGGGCTTGAGACCCTCTGAGTTGGAGGGTTGTGAGCAGGGCTTGGAGCCCTGAATCCACTAAAGTGGGAGCGGGTGGGGACTAAGGCCCCTTGTGGCTTGGTGCTCCCATTGGTAGAGGTCCCCAGGAAGGGAGGGGACTGGAATTCTTTTTTTTTTTTCTTTTAATTTTATTTAGTTTTGACTGTGCTGGGTATTCATTGCTGCATGGGCTTTTCTCTAGTGAGGCACTGGGTCTATAGCTGCAGTTCCTGGACTCTAGAGCACAGGCTCAAGAGTTGTGGTGCACTGGCTTTGTTGCTCTGAGGCATGTGGGACTTTCCTGGATCAGGGATCAAATCTGTGTCTCCTGCATTGGCAGGTGAGTTCTTTACCACTGAGCCACCAGGGAAATCCCAGGACTAGAATTCTTTAAGGAGAAAAAGTCTGCAATTCTGGAAGTGGGCTCTCAGCTTTTAAAAATTCGATCAGGGAAGTGGGTGTGGTACCCTCTGGGAGGTGGAGGTGGAGAGGGGTGCAAATAGGGAAGCAGAGCCAGGGAGAGCCCTCTGGAAGGGAAGCAGAGTCTGTGAATTAGAGGCCCAGCCATGGTCCTGTGAGAGGCAGAGGATACATCCTTCCTAGAAACAAGCTATTGTTTGTCAAGCCTAGAACCCCTGAAACACAGGGCCTTGAGAAGGGGCCAATCCTGTGGGAGGGTGTTGAGTCGGGGTACCATCCAGGGGGCCAGACCTGGAGATCAGTGCAGTATTAGAATTAGCCCCCAGAATCCTGAGTCTCTCGCGTGAGAAGTGGGCACCCGTGGGGTCTTCCGGAATCTACCCCCCGTCAGGGAGCAAATTCTGATGGATTTCTCCCAGGACTGTGACCCGAAAGATGAGGTCTTCCAGTGGGAGTCTAGTTTAGGGGAACCGTCGGGCTTCCCAGGTGGCTCAGCGGTAAAGAATCTGCCTGCAAACCAGGAGACGCAGGTTCTATCCCTGGGTGGGAAAGATTCCCTGGAGGAGGGCATGGCAACCCACTCCAGTATTGTTGCCTGGAGAATCCCATGGACAGAGGAGCCTGGCGGGCTACAGTCCATAGAGTCTCACAGAGTCAGACACGGCTGAAGCAACTTAGCAAGGTTTCACGCCTACCACCTACGCATCGACTAAGAGGAGCCCCAGCAGCTCCACACTTGGGGCCTCTCCTTTAAGACAGGCTTCACTGAGCCAGTACCCTCCTCGGCACTGAAAATTCCGGGCCCCAGCGACCCCCGCCCGGCACCTGTCCATGTAGCCCCTCCCCTGTCGTCTCCTGATTGGCCGTGTAGGCAGCGCCCCCTGGCGGTACCAGGCTCTGATTGGCGGGAAGTTCGCAGCCCGCGACTGGGATTGTGGAGAAAATGAGTCGGCCTCCGGCGGGGGCGGGAGGCGGGGCAGCGCCGACCCGGACCCGCTGGACAGACGGGCCGCCTGGAGCGCGACTCCACGCCGGACACGATGCGGCTGCCTGGCTCCAGCGGCAGCCGCCCCCTCCTGCTGGTGCTGCTGCTGCCGCTCCTTGCAGCCGCCGCCTCCGCCGCCGGCCCCAGCCCCAGCCAGGCCGTCGAGGTCGCGGCGATCCCAGGCCGTCCTGGCGGGTAAGCCCCGCTGCGGCCCCTTCGTCCTTGTACCCTCTCCACTCAATAAGTCTGGCGGTCCAGGAAGACCAGGACTTTCGGATTTAGGGGAACATGAACCCACTGCTTCGTGATAGGGATGAAGAACCAGAGCTCTTGGATTTATCAGGGCCTTATATTTTGTAGGGGTTAGAATCCGAGGTGTGTTGAGGTTCTGAGCGGAGGGACTCCCCTCCGGTGCGGTAGAGACGGATGTGGCTCCAGGGAATTCTAGAGTTTATTTGGAGCAGGGTCCCAGTTTATATGGGGACGGGGCTTTGGGTTCTCCTAGGATGATAGATGGGTGGGGCCGAGCTGGGATGGGGTCCCCCAGGTTTCTGGGATGCTCAAGGAGGAAGAGTATGGGAGATTATCAAGGCGCTTTACGGAGGAGTTGAGACGTCCTGGTTTTCTGGGGTTTGGGAATGCTTGAATTAATTAATAGAGACCTTTTCCTATAAGACTTGGAGTTTGGTGTTGATGGCGGAGGGGCTTGTGGGAAATTGTGTGGAGGGGTGGGGGGGACGGCTCAGATTTCATGAGGGTTAAGGATGCTTTAATTTCCTAGAATTAGAGGATTCCGGGCTTGAATGAGGTACCAGTGATTTCGCGGCAAGAGATCCAGAATTTCGTATAGATTTGGGAGTTATAGCCACTCTTCCTGTCTACGGGTGACGAGATCGGAGGAAACAGTCTGCCCAGTACCCCCACCCCCGCCCTGCGGCCCAGCGCTCCGTTACAAAGGCCCCGGGCTCCGCTCCCGCCTCGGTCTCTGCGAATACATTTAGTAACCCGAGCCGCGCCGGGGGCGGGGCTGGGAAGGGGTTAACCCGAAGAAAAGGCAGGAGGGAATGACGGCAGCATCGGGGGTCAGGGAGGCTCCCACCCTGGCCGCCCCCTTCCCTACCGGGCCCCATCCGTCTAAAAAGAGTCCATACAGCCGAAGTCTCCTTCGCAGCATCCCCCGCTGCTCCTCTCTCCTGACCTGCGCGCGCGCCCACGGCCTTCGTCCCCCTTAGCCTGGGGATAATGGATTTGTCTGGGGGGCCCCTGGGTTGCGACGCAAGGAGATCCAGAATCGGAGACCCTCCCGGAGCGGAGATTCCTCCGAAGAACGACTCCTTCCTCGTGGTCAGGCGGGAAACTGAGGCCCAAAGACCAGGAGACTCTGGCTCCAGGACACACAGCGTGGAAGGGCAGGAACGGGCTAGAACTCAGACTTCGGGATTCTCAGTGCTGGGCTGTGGCTCCTGTATCCCTGTCCACCTCTGCACCCAGCTGGACCCACAGTCAAAAGAGGACTTCCCTCCCCAGCCGTTGAGGCCTGTGGACCTGGCGCCATCTTCCGGCAAACTGCGGGATGACGGCTGAGTCCAGGACAGGGACGTGCGGGGAGGGCGGGGTTCTAGATTCCCAGAGCCGGCTTGGAAGTGCGCTTAGAAATCCTGAGTCTTTCTTTTTTAAAAAAAAAAAAAAAAAAAATCATTTTTAAAAGACTTTAAAATGTCTTTTCCAATAATGCCTTACCCACAAACACTTCAGAAGGAAAATAAACGTGAAGTTGCTGTGACCTTTACCTAAACCAATTTGCCTCCCATTGTACAGATGGGGAAACTGAGGCATCGAGCGAAGTGCCTCAAATTGGTCACATATCAACCCCAAGCACCCTCCAGCCTTATCTTGGCTTCCCCTCCCCTATCCCTCATCGCTCTCCTTTGGGGAGTTCTATAGTGCTAGGGGCTGAGTGACTTCCATCCCTCTATTTATAGTGTTCCTGCTTGTCGCTGCTGTCCAAGCCGATCGCCCAGGAGAAGCCACTGCTATAGAGGTGGGTTCTTGTAGGCGGGGTATAGGTTGGAGGGGAAAGATGGTAGAAGCAAAGGACCTGGGGAGTCCCTTCCTCATCCCTCACCCCAGCTGGAGAGCTGGATGAAAGAAGAACTCGGTTGCCTCCTTTTCCACTTAGTCCCTGGCTGTCTCTGAAGCCTCCTGCAGGGTCCGGAGCTGCCGGCCCGAAAAGTGTGCAGGCCCTCAGCGGTGCCTGGCTCCAGGGCCCCCAGAGCTGCCGAGCCCCAGCCCCAGCGTGAGGAAGAGACAGGTGTCCCTTAACTGGCAGCCACTGACGTGAGTGTGTGACCCTCTCCTGCTAGATGCTCCCAACCCCGCCATTTCCAGCACCTATCTCTCTGCTCCCTGAGTCTCCTTTTCCTTGCTCTCTCTACCAATTCGTGTCTCTGTTTCTATTTCTCCTTTTCTTTCCTATCGCTGTCTCTAGGTCTTTCAGTTTCTCTCTGTCTCCGTGTCTTCCTCTTTCTACTGGTTCTTTGCGTCTTTCTCTCATAGTTACCTGTCTCTTTCCTCTGTCTTCTCTTTCTCTCCCTCCCTCACCTCGGTGTCTCCCACTGACTTTGTTCTTCCTAGCCTCTAAAGAATGTTCCAGGCCTGACCCCCAGAAAGAGATGGAAGGGGGATGCAGAGACTCCACTGGAAGACCTCCTGATGTAGGAGGTCCCTTCCAGCCGCGGGAGTTGGGGGGAGGGGGTCAGCTTAACCGCGGTGACAACTCCTTCTCTGTCCCCTCCCATCCAGGCTGCAGGAAGCCCGAGCCCTGCTGAGACGACGGCGGCCCCGCGGGCCGGGGGCCCGGGCATTGCTGAGAAGGAGGCCCCCACAGCGCGCCCCTGCAGGCCAGTCCCGGGGTAAGAACATCCGCCCTTCCTCCTCTGGGTTGGGGGGGGCGGTGAGGGGGGGATGGGGGGTTCCGGGCCAGATAAAGCTGTCTGGTTCCCACGGTGCAGCCGCCGCCTAGCCGTCCCCCACTGTAGCTCAGCACCCCTCCCCAGGACTCAGCCCCCTCTAGGGACCCCGGCGTCCGGCTGCAAGAGGTGAGTCCGGGACAGGACCAGCCGCGGGCCAGAGGCGCTGACCCGCGGGGGTGGGGCCAGGAAGCCAAGCGTCCGGGCTCCCCGCGGCCGAAGAGGGGGGCGCTGTCCCGGCAGAGAGCGCCCGAACTAGTCCAGACAACAAAAGCGATTGTGCGGGTTGGCGCCTGCCGGGTCACCGAATGCCCCAAATTGCGGGGCGGCTAGGGGCCAAAGGCCTCCCACTCCTCTCCCGACCCTCCTCTCGCCCTCCTCCTGCTTCAGCTCTCAGCCCCTGGGCTAGCACACCCCCTAGTCTCCACTACCCTCAAAAGTCTCCCTCCTGCTGTGGCCTTCAGCCCAGATGTGTCCCCTCCTCCCTAAAGTCTTCCAGATGTGGGCCTTCCACCAGATGTGAGGACCCCCTCCCACCGTCTCCCTCCACCGTTTCCCCTAATCCATTCTGACTTCTTCTCCCAGGTGTGAGGGTCCCGGTCAGATGTGACTGCGTCCTCAAGTGGGCCCCTCCAGGGTCCTGCCCACCAGGCAGACCCCCAATCCCTTGGTGTGCCCAGGTGCACCGACCCTTCTCCTCTCCCCTAGATGTGCCACCTGGCTGCCCAGATGTGCCATGACAATCGCCTACCCAGATGAAGCCCGTGTCTCTGTGACTGAGGCGGAGACAGCCTTTAGCCTTCTCCCCAAATGCGGCCCCCACTACTCTTTCCTCTTTGAGGACTCAGCCCGGTCTGGGGTGGGGTGTGGGGGGACCGGCCCGCCCCCACCTGTTCCCTTCCCCGCCGCTCCCCTGCGGGCCACATTCACTTGTTGGTGCGGGGCGGGAGCAGAGGGGGCGCGCCCCTCCCCGCTCCTAGTCTAGCGCCCAGCCTGCGCGCCTCTGGCTGCGCGCCCAGCCCCACGCGCCCCCGCGCGGCCGCCGGGGAGGGAGTGGTGGGGAGGGGGGGCCTGAGCGGGGGCGCGGCCGCCCTCCCCCGCGGGCGGGCGGGCGCGGCCGGGCCCCTCGGGCGGGCTGGGGCGGCGGCGCGGCGGAGCGCGGCGCTGCAGCCATGGCGGGCGGCGCGCGGCTGCTCTGGGTGTCGCTATTGGTGCTGCTGGCGCTGCTCCGGCCGCAGCCCGGGCTAGGTCGACCCCGAGAGCGCCTCCGCGTGCGCTTCACCCCGGCCGTGTGCGGCCTGAGCTGCGTCCATGGGCCCACCGGCCCCCGCTGCACCCCGACCTGCGCGCCCCGCAACACCACCAGCGTGGACAGCGGCGCGCCCGGCGGGGCGGCCCCGGGGGGACCCGGCTTCCGCGCCTGTGAGTGCGGGGTGGTGGTCCCGAGGGAGGGGTTCCCGGGGGGAGGAGGAGGATCCCTGGGAATGAGGGAGACAGTCCCCAGGAAGAGGGATCCCAGATTCCTTGTGCTAGAGTGCTGGGAGATCCCCAGCTTATTTAGGGAAGAGAGCCTCAAATTCCTGCCTTTTGGGGTTGGATCCTGAGAGTTCTGATTCTGCAAGCAGTGAGGGTTCTCAAGGACCTGTAGTGTCCCATGTGAGGCGAAGGGGGCTGGCTTTCCTGCCTTTGAGTCAAAGTGGGGAATCTCACAACTGAGGGGCTCTGGAGCTTGGGGGAAAGGGGCCTGAATCCTGCGACTGTGAACAGGGGTCCCCAGAGTCCAAGGGAGAGGTCCAGGGCCTTGAGAAGCGGTTTCCCGTTTCTGCTTCTTTGGCTGGGAGGCATTAGGAAAGTCTAGGATGGGAGTGCCTGGATGTGAGGAGGGGGATTGGGGTGTGGAAAGTCGATCCTGAGAGCTGAGAGGAAAGGTGTTCATAGGAGGGTCTCTGCAAGACCCCGAGTTCCAAGGGTCGCACGTGGAAGAGCAATCCAACAGGCGATCTGGGGGGAAAGGCGCCCCCTGGGGGGCAGAAGAGACAGGAGGGTCTGCCCACCAGGCTCCTCAGAGAGCCCTGGTTGGGGTGGGGTAGGATGGGGAGTCACGTGAGGTAGGGGTGGTGGGCCACCTGTTGGCTCCAGGGCGTGGTGGTGGGTGGGCTCGCAAGGTCTGGGCCTACCTGCCCCCAGTCCCTGAGGCCCTCTGGAGTGGGGAGTGGGGGCCCCTGGCGCCGAGAACTCGCCCAGCCTGGCCCCCAGCCAACCCAGCCCTGGCCGGCGTGAGCTCATCTCTCGCCGGAGCCCCCGCCCGCTGCCACTCCCCTCTCTCCACCCCTTCCTCCTTTCCCTCAATCCCTCCCGGCCCAGCCTCAACGGGCCTGTACCAGGCGCCGTGCCCAGAAGGGTGCCAAGCCCCTGGAGGCACAAGGAGGGGACTGCGAGGGGCGGGGTGGGGGCTGATCTCGGGAGGACCTCGATGTCCTCAGCTCCTCACCCCTCCAGGGGTGTGGGACATGGAGTTGCCTGTGCCCATCTAGCGGCCCGCCCTGGGTGTGGGAACCCTCAGGGAGCTGGGTGGGGGGCCCACATTCAGGACAAGAGAAGACAAAGCAGTGTCTTTGATGGCTTGGAAATGCCCCCTCCCCTGACCGCTGCCCCCCAACAGAGACTCTTCCTATTTTGGAATCTTGATTCCTAGTTAAGCCTCTCCTAAGCCTGCCAGTTAATTAAGGACCCCTCTTAGAGCACCCTGGAGTCCTGGCCTGAGCCCCCTAACTAGGGGAGCCAAGAATCTGTACCCTCAGTCCCCATGCCCCTCCGCACCGCTATCAACAGACTCCAGAGACCAGCCCCTTCAGTGAAGTTCCCGCCCATTCTTCTGATGTAATCGCCCCAAACTGCACCCCTCACCAGAGAACTCTAGTTTTGTCCCTCAGCTACCTCCTCGCCACTTTCAGGGGAAACCCCAGATTACAAAGACTGTACAGTGATAACTCCTCTCTCTAGCCGAATTCACTTCCTGAAAAAGTTTCACGTTTTCTTCTATTTCCAACTGAATCCCATCAGAGATCCCTCATTGCTGGGTATTCAAGTCCTTCTCTCCCAGCTGACACCCTCCCCCAGAAACCTCTGATCCCTGTTTTCAGAGAAACCCAAAGTTGGTCTTGATCAGCTGATTCTCCCAAGAGTACTTCAGATACTGTGCTCCCCTCAAGCAGCCATTAAGCTAAAGACTTGGGTACCTTATCCCTTAGCTGAGAGGGAAGGGGATATTCCGCAATTTCTTAGAATCTTCCCAGACTGCTGAGGCTCTCATGTGCTGGGGACTCCCAAGAATCCCACTACTCCATCTCCACCTTGCTCTCAGCACCCTCAAACTGGCCCGTTCCTTCTAAGTTACTAGAGGCTTGTTAGTAGGTAACTCTCCCCAAAAGGACTAAAGAGGTTCCTTCTGCCTCCGTTTCCTCTGGGATCGACTCCCTTTCTGTTCCAGAAACCTGAGGTCTTCGAACGGCGGAGTGCTGCCTTCTAACTGATCTCCTCCCAGGAGTCCAGTCTCCGTACCCTTATAAGTTGAGGGGGCTCCCTCTATGTTTTCCTGTCTCCAGTGTGGCTCAGAATCCCACACACGCCTTTCTGGACGGCCCCGGCCACTGCCCCCTTCCTCCCCTCCTCACAGCTGTCTCCAGCTGTTCTCGGCAGTCCCAGGGGAGAAAGGGAGGGGGTGCCCTCGCAGGATGTGTCCGGCCTTCTTTGGCTCAGCGGGCCCGGGGCTCCCCCAAGGGTCCAGAACAAGGAGCCGCCGCCCTGCCCCCGCCGCACCCCTCTCTTTGTTTACCCCGCCGCACAGCTGGCAGTGCCCCGCCCCAAGGTGGCTGGAGGCCCAGCGAGGACGCGCACAGGGGAGAACAGGCGCGTTCCCGCTGGCCCCGCCCCGGGGCTACCGGAGGCGGGAAGTCAGAGCTGGAACCGGGGAGCCGGAGCCAAAGGGGAGGTGGGCGGAGACAAAGCGCGGGGATGTGGGGCTAGGACACGCAGATAGCGGGGAGGTGGGATGAGAGGAGCGCGGGCGAGGGAGCCAGGGCAAACTAACGTGAGGAAGGGAAAGTGGGTGGGGCTAAACGCAGCAGGTTAGACGCCTCGATGGGCGGGGCTTGCAATCCCTAGGGTAGAAGAACGCGTTGTGGGCGGGGCGCATAGGAGCGTGGGGCCGGGGCGGGGAGAGACGCAGAGCCTGTGGGCGGAGCTTGAGCCGGCCGCACGGGGTGCGAACGTGCCTAGAATGGTAAGGAGACAGAGTTGCGAGCACGGAATGGTGCCAAGTAGTGACTGAAGTGTAGTTTTAGTCAATGGAAGTGACGAGCGCTGGGTCTGACGGGGCTGGAACAGCAAAAGATGGGCGGGACTAAATGCGAAGGCTAGAGTTAGAGCGGGAGTGACTGAGCCTATAGGCGGGGCCAAAGCTATCTGGGCGGGACTAGTAAGCCTCGGACTCCGCCGGAAAGTGGGACTTGAGAGGGAGGGCGGGGCGATATGAAAGTGAAGGAGGAGCTTGGGGCGTGGCAAGTGGACTCAGGGGGCGGAGCTACACCTCCAGGGCTGGACCCCGCCAATGCCAGTGGCCAGGGTTAGTGGGGAGATGACACAAGACCGCTCAAGGCTGAACGACTTAGAACTGAGTGCTACCTTTGAGGGTGTAGTTATAACGTTAGGGGTTGAGCTAGTGAGGGGGGTGTAGTTATAACTTTAGGGGCTAAGTGAGGGTCCTCTCGTCCCAAGGGAGGCTGCAAGGAGGGTTGACGACCCTGAGTGTCCTTGCTGTCTCCCCAGTTCTGTGTCCCTTGATCTGTCACAATGGAGGAGTGTGCGTGAAGCCTGACCGCTGCCTCTGTCCCCCGGACTTCGCTGGCAAGTTCTGCCAGTTGCATTCATCGGGCGCCCGACCCCCGGCCCCGGCCATGCCAGGCTTCACCCGTTCTGTGTACACCATGCCGCTGGCCAACCACCGCGATGATGAACATGGTGAGGAGAGTGCGGCCGGAGTTCCCTCCGTACCCTCTACCACGTCTTTCCTCTGACTCCCATGTTTCCTTCCTTCTCCTGAGTACCCTTCTCCATCGCGCCCTTGCCCCGCGTTCCTACTCGCACTTTGCCCCGCGGTGCCTCTCTCCAGGCGTGGCGTCTATGGTGAGCGTCCACGTGGAGCACCCGCAGGAGGCGTCGGTGGTGGTGCACCAGGTGGAGCGTGTGTCCGGCCCTTGGGAGGAGGCGGACGCCGAGGCAGTGGCGCGGGCGGAGGCGGCGGCACGGTCGGAGGCGGCAGCGCCCTACACAGTGCTGGCACAGAGCGCGCCGCGCGAGGACGGCTACTCGGACGCCTCAGGCTTCGGTTACTGCTTTCGGGAGCTGCGTGGAGGCGAAGTGAGAGGAGGCGGGTGGGGAGGGGCCCGGAGCGTGCAAACCGCGCGGGGGCGCGCTCACCCTCCACTTCCCCACAGTGCGCGTCCCCGCTGCCCGGGCTCCGGACGCAGGAGGTGTGCTGCCGAGGGGCCGGCTTGGCCTGGGGCGTTCACGACTGTCAGTCGTGCTCGGAGCTCCTGGGTAAGCCCCAGGATGTCCCCAAGGTGCTCGGAGCTGGGGAGGACTGCCGCTCCCTGTACTCTGCCCGTAGATGTGCCCTTACTCGAATCCTAGCCACGCCTATCCCGTTGTGGGGATCGTTTCCAGTCTAGACCCACCCATACAGGTGGGACCATCCACCCCACTCTCTGACTTTGGCTAGCTACCCTGTTCTTACCTGACCTTCACACCATTCGCCAACCTAAGGCTGACCTTGCGCTGAAACCACACTCAACACCTTCTAGTTCCTGCCACCCTATTTTCGCCCCCGCCCACTCTATTGTCGCTCCTCCAAGCCCCCGGCCCACCCCTCTCCTCTCTCTACAGGAAACACCCACCAGGGGGGCGCCCCAGATGGGCCGTGTCCAACTGGCTTTGAAAGGGTTAATGGGTCCTGCGAAGGTGAGCTAGGGCAGGGGTGGGAAGAGCTCTAGGGAAGGGGCTGGCGGGGAGCTTGCCCTGACGCCTCTGGGATCACCCCATTCCTCGTAGATGTGGATGAGTGCGCGACTGGCGGGCGCTGCCAGCACGGGGAGTGTGCGAACACGCATGGCGGGTACACCTGCGTTTGCCCCGACGGCTTTCTGCTCGACTCGTCCCGCAGCAGCTGCATCTGTGAGCCGCCGGGGTCTGAGGCTGGTCCTGTGTCCACCCTGTCCTCATGGCCGAGCATCCCTGGGTCTAATTCCCTTAGACCACACTCTCCCAGATTCCCTGGACCCCCCCCCCCCCAGTCACTCGTACCTCCCCTTCAGCACATCTCAGACTCTCTTCTCTGGATCCTCTTCGGCTCCTCTAAGAACCCCTCAAACCTTTTGAACTCAGATCTCCAGACTTTCATCAGCTCCTCTCAAGCCCCGACATTTCCTCATCTCTCGTAATACTTCTTCAGATCCCAAGATCCTTTCCAGATCCCCTTTCACTCCCTCAGACTCTCCCCAAGCCCAGAACCCTTCTCAGACCTCCAGACCCCTCGCCCAAGCTCTTCTCCAGACTCTCTCAGAGATTTCCCAAATGCCCTTCACACCCACCGAGCCCTCCTTGAAACCATTCCCCTACCTTCCAGATCCCCTAGTCCACTACTCTGCCAACCCTTCCCTGAAGAATTTCCTCCCCAACCTCCCCAGCCCAGCACGTGATCTCAGAGGCCAAGGGGCCGTGCTTCCGCGTGCTTCGAGATGGCGGCTGCTCGCTGCCCATTCTACGCAACATTACCAAACAGATCTGCTGCTGCAGCCGTGTAGGCAAAGCCTGGGGCCGGGGTTGCCAGCTCTGCCCACCCTTCGGCTCAGGTGAGCACCTCCTGCCTGCCTTTTTCTAGCAATGTTTTTTTTTTTCTTTTTTTGAGTGCGTGCTCTCTGTTCGACCCTTTGCAACCCCTTGGATTGTAGCCTGCCAGGCTTTGTCCGTGGAATTTCCCATGCAAGAATACTGGAGTGGATTGCCATTTCCTACTCCAGGGGCTCTTCCCGACCCAGGGATGGAACCCGCATCTCTTGCATCTCCTTCATTGGTAAAGTGGATTCTTTACCACTTGGGCCACCTTGGAAGCCCTCCTTTCTTTCAGTTTAGTTCAGTTCAGTTGCTCAGTCGTGTCCGACTCTTTGCGACCCCATGGACTGCAGCACGCCAGGCCTCCCTGTCCATAACCAACTCCCGGAGTTTATTCAAACTCATGTCCATTGAGTCGGTGATGCCATCCAACCATCTCATCCTCTGTTGGCTCCCTCTCCTCCCGCCTTCAATCTTTCCCGCCTTTCTTCAGACTTGAAGCAAACAGGCCCTCTAGGCTCCGCCCCCAGACTCTCCAATCAGATTGGACCCTAGTCTTGGCCACACCCCCGGCCTTTGAGACAACCTATCACCAGACTGGACTCCGCTTGGGCCCTCACCCCGTCTTGGGCTGCATCTACATTTGAGGCCCACCACCTTGAAGTTAGGCTGTGTCCCACGAGCGTCACCTCCAGCCTCAACCTCTCATAGCCCTTGAGATAGACTGCTTGCCCAACCTTGTCTCGAGGCTTGGCCAAGTCCCCACCTTCTGAGATACTGCCTCCAATCTAAGTTCAACTTTGGGCCCCGCCTAAGACACACCTCTCTCTGAGACACCTCCTTGGCAATCTTTTTCTGCATAAAACCAGACCCCACCATGGACCTAATTGTTTCCTGGTCTTCAACCCTGTCCCTGTAGACATCAAACCAGACCCCGCCTTCAATTCCTGTTCCTGCCATCATCCCAAAGAGGGAAAAACATCCTTGGTCCCATCCTTAGCCTCTGAGATGTCCCATTCTTTGGCCAGGGTACCACCCCATCTCAGCATCCAAACCAAACCCCTAACACACCCCCAGGCCAAGCCTTCCCCATGATCAAGTCCAGACCCTCAACTCCCTCTTCTCTTTCTTCTTCACCGTCCTTCCCCCTCATCTCCCCTACTCTCTTGCCATCTTTCTCCCTTTCCTGTTACCAGAGGGTTTTCGGGAGATCTGCCCAGCCGGCCCTGGCTACCATTACTCGGCTTCCGACCTCCGCTACAACACCAGACCCTTGGGCCAGGAACCACCCCGAGTGTCCCTCAGCCAGCCCCGTGCCCCACCCTCCACCTCTCGACCACCCTCAGGTGAGCTGGTTTCTGGAGGAGGGGGTGTTGTCTCCAAGAGGCTGCCCCAGGCTCACCAAAAAAAAAGAGGGAGATAATCAGGGACACCCAAATCCAGGTCTCCACTGCTGACACCCCTTCTTTACCAGGCTTTCTGCCCACTCATCGCCCAGAACCTCGGCCTGAGCCCCGGCCAGGCCCTGAGCTTCCCCGGCCCAGCATCCCTGCCTGGACTGGTCCTGAGATCCCTGAATCAGGTGTGCTAGAGGAAAGTGAGGGCATTGATGGGGGGTATTACGGGCAAGAGTTCCAGGGAGGGAGGCTCCACTGTGAAGATTCTAGAATAGAACAAATAGGGATGTGACAGCCAGAGGAATTTACATCAGGGGCTGGAGTCAGACAGGCCTGGGTGCAAGTTCTTTGTCATTACTGTGAGGATTAAACAACCTGTCTGTGAAGTATCTAGGAGACAGTAAGTGCTCAGTTAATGTGAAACAAATTAGTGATTTTCGTGGAGGACACTAAGAACATAGTTCAGGCAGAGGACTGGAGAGTAAGATATTAAAAAATGGAGACTTTGGGGTGGCAGTATGGGAGGATTCAGGCAGAAGATCTGATGAGACCATCCCATGATAAAGGAGAAGGACATCAGAGGGAGAAGGCTGGGTTTGAGGAGGGACACCCAGGAGAGTGTTTTAGGTAGAGGATCTGAGGGAATTGTACTAGGATGAAAGGGACAGAGGATTCATACATCGGGAACCCTGGCTCACTGGACCCCCGCAGGTCCCTCTGCAGGCGAGTGTCAGCGCAATCCCCAGGTCTGCGGCCGCGGACGGTGCATCCCCCGGCCCAGTGGCTACACCTGCGCGTGTGACTCCGGTTTCAGGCTCAGTCCACAGGGCACACACTGCATCGGTGAGCCAGGCTGAGGGGGAAGGATGGAGGCGGGGCGGGAGGCTGTACGCTGTCACCTCCTGACCAGGCCCTTCTGAACCCTCAGACGTGGACGAATGTCGCCGCGTTCCCACGCCTTGTGCTCCAGGGCGCTGCGAAAACACGCCAGGCAGCTTCCGTTGCGTGTGCGGGCCGGGCTTCCGAGCCGGCCCGCGGGGTACGGAGTGTTTGGGTGAGAAATCCAGGCCCCACCCCAGCCGGGGTCTCACTCCAGTTCTCCCTCTGGAGCAGTCCCCGCCCTCGCACGCTTTCCCACGTCCTTTCAGCCCAACTACTGCCTTGGCCTGGCCCCCGGCCCCGTCTCCAGTCCGATTCCTGCCCCACCACTGCCTCTTTCCCGACCTGCCCGCCCTTCCCTTCCTGGCGGGTCCTTGCCTGGCCTTCTCCGGTGCTGGGTCTTGGCCCCGCCTTTCCGTTGGCCCCGCCCTCACATGGCCCCGCCCCTTCTATGTCCAGTCTAGTCCCTGCCCTCTCCAAGGCCTCTCCCTGACCCTCAACTGCTGTTACCCACCTCCTCACCGTGACTCCTGATTTCTGCCCTGTCACACCATTGCCCCATCCCCAATCCACCTCTTGCCCCGCTCTTGCCTTCCCTTTTCTCGGTCTGCAAATCTGCCCTTCCCGCCCTTGCCTTACCCAGGCCCTGCCCTCCCGAAATTGTCCCCCTCACGATTCCCCTCTCTGCCTCTGCCCAAGCTGGGTCCCCGCTCAGGTCCCGTCCTCCCCGCTGAAGCTCCGCCGCAGGCTTAAACTGAACCACTCCGAGCCCCTCTACCGCCCCAGGCTCCCGCTTCAGCCTGGCCCCTGCCCCAGCTTGACTCCGCCCCTGCCGTCCCTGCCCCCCGCCCCAAGCTGTCTAGGGGAGGGGAGAAGGTGGAGTGTCTGCCCCAGTCCCAGCCACCCTGTTTGTGCCCGCAGACGTGGACGAGTGCCACCGCGTGCCGCCACCGTGTGACCGTGGGCGCTGCGAGAACACGCCAGGCAGCTTCCTGTGCGTGTGCCCCGCGGGGTACCAGGCTGCGCCCCACGGAGCCAGCTGCCAGGGTGAGGGATTGGGCATGTAGCGGGGAAGGGAAGAGCAGCAGCCATGCGGGATGCTGAGACCGAGCCAGGAGGCTGATTGATTCGAGACAGAGGCCAGGCTCTGGGAACCAGACAGGCAGCCTGGTTGGGGACAAAGAGGCCAAGTGATGGAAAACAGAAAGGCTGAGTCATGGAGGCTGGAGAAACAGAGGGGGGGAGGTGAAGATGAAAGGGTAGAGTTACGAAGGACAGAGTTTAAGGAGGCCCACTGACATGGAATAGAAAGACAGAGTTCAAGGAAGCAGACAAGCAGCTTCATAGGGACTGAAAAAATAGAGGGATGGAGAATGGAGGTAGGACGATGAGGGACAGGATGACAGTCACGAAGATGGAAAGCAGGGGGATTAGGACAGGGGCAGTATGGTGCAGGTTGAAAGGTCAGAGCGATCGAGGTCAGGAAGGCAGAATAGAGTGTGGGGGGAGGGGCATAAAGGAGGTATGACCTGGGTCCCTTGTTCTGAGCAGATGTAGATGAATGTATCCAGAGCCCAGGCCTGTGTGGCCGAGGGGTCTGTGAGAACCTGCCTGGTTCTTTCCGCTGTGTGTGCCCGGCTGGCTTCCGGGGCTCGGCGTGTGAAGAAGACGTGGATGAGTGTGCCCAGGAGCCACCACCCTGTGGGCCAGGCCGCTGTGACAACACAGTGGGCTCCTTTCACTGTGCCTGCCCTGCTGGCTTCCGCTCCCAAGGGCCTGGGGCCCCCTGCCAAGGTGAGGGGGCCAGGTCTAAAGTCACTCTGCTCCCCCTTTGCTGTGGGGACAGGAGAGAGACAGGTTTGGGGTGAGGGGTGCAGCAGAGAGGCAGAGGGATGAGACTCAGTGGAGGAGGACAGGGACAGAGGCCTGGGGAAAATGAGGCAGTGGGGAGGGTCTGGCTCCAGAATCTTTCCCCCTTTCTCCAAATATGAGGGTGCTCTCCACTCCTCCCCCCTTTTTTGGATGATGCTCTTGTGCTTGTGGGCTTCCACACTGGCTCATCGGTAAAGCATCCATCTGCAATGCAGGAGATCATGTACAATGCCGGAGACACGGGTTCCATCCCTGGATCAGGAAGATCACCTGGAGAAGGGAATGGCAATCCAGTCCAGAGTATTCTTGCCCAAGCTACCCCATGAAAAGAGGAGCTGGCGGGTCCATGGGGTCGGAAGAGTCAGGCACAACTTAGCGACCAAACCACCACCTTGTGCTTGTGGGAACTCTGAGGAAGGGACAGGGTTGAAGCACAGAAGGCATCATGCAGGAGGTGGTATCCTGGCCACTTCGTGGCAGTTGGAGAGACCATTAATGGGGAAGCAATGAAAGGATCTGTCCTTCTGGCAGGAGGGGGCAGCCTGAGCAAGGTCCAGGACACTGCCTCCAGAATGGAATGGTGGGGTGGGTGGTGATGGTAGGGGGTCCAGGCCCTTCTTCAGCCCCACTGGCCTCCTCTGCCCCAGATGTGGATGAGTGTGCCCGCAGCCCCCCGCCCTGCGCCTATGGCCGGTGTGAGAACACGGAAGGTGGTTTCCAGTGTGTCTGCCCCACAGGCTTCCAGCCCAATGCTGCCGGCTCCGAGTGCGAGGGTGAGGCCAGGGAGGGAGGGAGAAATGTGGATGGATGAGGGGGGCATTGGGCCACTACTTCAAAGCCACACTCCTGTCTGCTCCCCAGATGTGGACGAGTGTGAGAACCACCTGGCATGTCCTGGGCAGGAGTGTGTGAACTCACCCGGATCCTTCCAGTGCAGGGCCTGTCCTGCTGGTCACCACCTGCACCATGGCCGATGTACTGGTAAGATCAGGCCCTGGGTGTGACCTTGGACCTGCCTCATGACTCCTGACTGAGATTGTGACCCCTGACCTAGATCGTGACCCCTGACCTGACCTGCAGCCTTCTAACCTGGATCTCAGTCCCCTTACCTGGACTGCAACCTCCAGAGCCTGACTGCGATTCTTGACCTAGGCTTGACCCCCAATCAGAGTGCAGTTTCATATCTGGACAATGACCCTTGGCCCTGAATGTGACTTCTGCCTCTGTGATCAATGACCTTCTACTTGACTGTGACATTTGACCTTAGCTATGAACCCTGCTGATAACCCTGGGACTCCAACCCTGGTAGCAGTTGTGCCCCTCCTGTCCTCTGGCCCGGTATTCGACCTGTGACCCCTAAACTTGACTGTGACATCTGATCTAACCATAACTACCAACCATTACCCTGACCATAACCCCTGACTCTGTGTGGTGCTTCACACTGTCTTTTTCACTTCCCCTGCCCTTTCTCAGGGTCCCTTCTCAGGGACGTGGTTGGGTTCATGATCCTGGATCCCAACCCCTGACCAGAGACTCGGACCCCTGACTCAGCAGAATAGCATCCAATTATTCTTCTTTATAATACCTGACCCCTTACCCTAACTAATATCTGACCCCTGTGCCAGTCCCTTCACCTGCCCCTAGGATCCTGGCACAGGGAGTTCCCAGAAACCCAGACACAGGATCCCTGGATGAGGGTCCCCAGAATTAGGGAGCCCTGGTCTCCCTTACCCATTTCTGCTGCTGACTCTTTACCGCATGTCCAACCCAAGACATTTCCCATCATTTCTTTCTTACCCTCATCCATGTGTCCCTAAGCAGAACCTCCTCTGAAATCCCCATTCCTGCAGATGTGGACGAATGCAGTTCGGGCGCCTCCTGCGGGCCCCATGGCCACTGCACCAACACCGAAGGCTCTTTCCACTGCAGCTGCGAGCCAGGCTACCGGGCGCCAGCTGGTCGGCCCGGGCCCTGCGCAGGTGGGCTGGGTGGGGGAAGGACTGGACAGCCTGGGAGTGGGCCCTGGCTTCCTGGGCAAAGCCTCGTGGGGAGGTGGGAGTTGGACTAAGGGACTGTATAGGTGGAATTGAGAAACTGGCCGTCTGGGGCGTGGCTTGCGAGCAGGGTTGTGGCTTGGTAGGCGGGTCTTGGGTCCGGGGGGCGGGTCTGGTGACCCAGTCTGAACTCTGGGTACCCTAGACGTGAACGAGTGCCTGGAGGGCGACTTTTGCTTCCCCCACGGCGAATGCCTCAACACCGACGGCTCCTTCGCCTGTACTTGTGCCCCCGGCTACCGGCCCGGACCCCGCGGAGCCTCTTGCCTCGGTCGGTACCCAGGCTGGGCCTGGACGGGGGAAAGGGTGGGGAAAGGGAGGGGCGGAGTTGGAGAGGAAAGGGGGGGAAAGGGCGGAGTCTGGATAAATTGGGCAGTGAATGGAAAGGCTCGAGCCAAGCTCGTCGGGGAGGTGGGGCTTGCGGGAAAGGGAGGAGCCTAGGGCAGGTGGGGGAAGGCGTTAGAGTCTCGGAGCCATAGGAGGGGGGAGGGGCGGTGGAGGAGCGTGGTCTGGAATGTCAGGCAGAGAAGGAGACTGGCTTGCGGTTGCCGACACTGTCCCGCAGACGTGGACGAATGCAGCGAGGAGGACCTCTGCCAGAGCGGCATCTGTACCAACACCGACGGCTCTTTCGAGTGCATCTGTCCTCCGGGACACCGCGCCGGCCCAGACCTCGCCTCCTGTCTCGGTGCGAGGCCCCGTCCTGGCCAGATCCTTCTCCCCTCTGCCTCCTGGTCTCCCCTATTTGTCTCCCTCTCTGCCTCCCCTCTGCTGCTTCCTCTTTTCCCTTTTGCTGCGTCTCCCGCCTCCCAATTCTGACTCTGCTCTCCCCTCCTTTACTCCCCAACCTGTTCTCCTTTCCCTCCTTGCCACCCCTCTTCCTCCATGCCGCTTCCCCCATCTGACTGCCCCGCCTCCTCCCTCAGACATTGACGAATGCCGGGAGCGGGGCCCGGCCTTGTGCGGGTCCCAGCGTTGTGAAAATTCCCCGGGCTCCTACCGCTGTGTCCGAGACTGCGACCCTGGCTACCACGCAGGCCCCGAGGGCACTTGTGACGGTGAGACCACTGTCCCCGCCCCCGCGAAGAGCTTTCTTGATGACCACGGAGAGGCTCCAGGCTTCACTTAACTCTCTCCCCATCGGTGGTGCAAACAAGCTACTAGTGTGTCCTTACATTGTCTGTAGTGGGGAGACAGGAGGCTGAAGGAAGACACTTCTATCAGGAAACAGACCAAACCTTGCTTCTAGAAGCAGCACAGATTTGGGGGTGGGGGATGGTGTGCAGGTCAACATTTTGTGGAGCAGATGAAATGACTGTGGACTGCCTTGGGTTCTTGACAGACCCCTGATTCATGGAAACCTAGTTTCATGGACCTCATCCACTAATTTCACAAGAATGCATTAAGCCCTACCATATGGGACACTGGTGGCAGAACAGGCAATAAGTCCAACAAAATCCCTGTCCATGGGACTTCCCTGGTGGTCCAGTGGGTTAGACTGCTGTCCCAATGCAGGAGGCCTGAGTTTGATCCTACGCCCTCCCCATGCTTTTGCAGACATAGATGAGTGCCAGGAATACGGCCCAGCAATTTGTGGAGCCCAGCGCTGTGAGAATACCCCTGGCTCCTACCGCTGCACGCCAGCCTGTGACCCTGGCTACCAGCCCACGCCAGGGGGCGGATGCCAGGGTGCGTGTCCCTGGGGCCATGGGTGAGATGCGGAGGGGATAGAAGTTCCAGCTGCGGCCTGACTGTCTGATGGTTGCAGATGTGGACGAATGCCGGAACCGGTCCTTCTGTGGGGCCCATGCCGTGTGCCAGAACCTGCCTGGCTCCTTCCAGTGCCTCTGTGACCAGGGCTACGAGGGGGCGCGGGACGGGCGTCACTGCGTGGGTACGGGGCTCCTGGGGGAGGGTGGGGCCAGAGGGTGGGGGAGAGGCTGGTCAAGCCCTGCTCCTCTCCATAGATCTGAGTGCATGTAACCTTTAGGGGTATGGAATTTAGACCTTGGAATATAAGATCATCTTCATGTCAGTCAGGAGCCCCTATTAACTCAGATTTTATTTGGGGTATGCTTAAAAAATTTATGCATAAGGTAGTAGAAGTGCAGTAACCTTAAGTGTACATAAACATTCCCCCCGCCCCAACATTTACAAAAAAATGTTTGGCAGCACATGGGACCTTAGTTCCCCAAGCAGGGATTAGAACCCTGTCCCCTGCTTTGGAAAGCAGAGTTTAACCACTGGACAACCAAGGAAGTCTGCCAACATTTTATGAGAAAATTTTCCAAACATACAGCAAGTTAAAAGGCCTGTAGAGTTGAATCTCTGCACAGCCATGACCTGCATTCTATTATCATTATACTTGCTTCCTCGCGTGTCTCTCCATTAATCCACCTAATTTTTTGGAGAGATTTAAAATTAAATTGCGGGAGGCATCACTATATCCCTCCCCCAAATTTTTCGTGCATAATGCATGTCATTAACCAGAGATCAATATGTGTTCACAGATAATTTTGAGGTTCAACTTACATAGAGTACAATGCATGAGTCTTAATTATACATTCTCTTAGTTTTGACAAATAAGAGCACATCAGGCTTCATTTCTTTAAAGGGAATCAAAACTGTGAAGTTCTGGGAAATATTCAAACTTTGGGGATATATGAATATAGGAATTGTAGCAAGGCTAGCTGTCTCCCAGCTCTGCTATCCTCTATTACATTTATCTTCAGGCACATTCTCTTTTCACAATGACAAAAGGGGCCCTTGCACCTCTGGCTGACATCCTCAGCTTGCCATCCCTAGCTACAGAGGGAGGATCTGTGTATTTCTAGAACAAGTCCAAGAACTGGCTTTGATTGGCCCAGTTGGGTCACCGCCTGTCTCTGCCAGAGAAACGCATCAATCTGTTTCACCTGCTCAAAACACAGGGTTGAAAAATGGAGGAGCAGAGGGCTCCCGTGGGAAAATCAGGGTGTGTGACTGGAACATAAGTAGAGGATGGAATCTGAGCCATTAAAATACTTGAAAGCTCAGATTTTTATGGGATTCCAGAAGTTTACCACCGTTGACTCCCTCTTCCCTGTTGTCTCCTGCTCACAGATGTGAATGAATGTGAGACGCTGCAGGGCGTGTGTGGAGCTGCCCTGTGTGAGAATGTGGAAGGCTCCTTTCTCTGTGTCTGCCCCAACAGCCCTGAGGAGTTTGACCCTATGACTGGGCGCTGTGTTCCCCCTCGGACCTCTGCTGGTGAGACTGAGATCAAAGTCTACTTAACTGATTGTTGCTGGCCCCGCAGAAAAGTAACGGGATCTAACCATTCCTGACATGGACAGCTGCCATAAGTTAGATGCCGTTGTTTTAAATAACAAAAAACTGCAAAACACAGGGGTTAACCTAGGTGTGGGACTCAAGTGTCAGGAGAAGTAGATCCTGATTCTGACTTGACCAGATTCCTCCGCTCTACAAATGTTCACTGTGTTTAGGCCCTTTTCTAGGCACTGAGAACACAGTAGTGACCAGAAAAGACCACCTTGTCTTCAAGGGGCTCACAATCCAGTGGGGACAGATAGCAATATAGCCTGACAGTAATAATCTTGAGAAATCAGGACTGTGATGGAGGCAAGGGCCATAGGGTAGGTCGGGAGGAGAGGGCAGGTGAGAGAGGCGCTCAAGCAGCTCCACGTGGACAGGTTGTGGGGCTGCCTAGGTCGGGGAGCAGTGTCTAGGCCTAGGTCTGGGCTTGAGTATGAGGATTCCCAGGCCGGTTTGGGATGTGTTGATTAGGAGGCCTCAGGGAGGCCTCCAGAAGGCCAGGGAAATGCCCTCTTCTCCTTCCTGAACTGCAGGTGGGATGAGGGGCCAGATGCTTGGGAGAGGGAGGTAGGGAGGCAAGAGGTACAGAAAGGAGAAGAGGCAAGAGTGGAAGAGACCATGGCTGATGGATGGTGAGTGGTGTGGAGCCTGGTTCTGCCACACGGGGGCCTCAGTTTCCCCGTCCAAAACGGAGGGGCTGAAAGCTCAGCCCGCACTGGGCTAAAGCCTCTTTTCTCCCCAGGTACGTTCCCAGGCGCACAGCCCCATGCACCTGCCAGTCCCAGTCTGCCGGCCAGGCCCCCACCCCCACCCCCGCCCCGCCGGCCCAGCCCACCTAGGCAGGGCCCTGTGAGCAGTGGGCGCCGGGAGTGCTACTTTGACACCGCTGCTCCGGATGCCTGCGACAACATCCTGGCTCGGAACGTGACGTGGCAGGAGTGCTGCTGCACTGTGGGTGAGGGCTGGGGCAGCGGCTGCCGCATCCAGCAGTGCCCGAGCACCGAGACAGGTGGGCATGGGCCTCAGGGTGGACGCAGGGCTGAGGGTTTGGGTAGAAATAGGTGGACATGGGACTGGGACAAGGGGACACACTTGGACAAGGGGCAGAGGTGCTGGTATTGCATGGGTAAGGGTGACTTGCCAGCCAGGTGGGGGCTCAGCCTTGTCTCTGTGTGCAGCTGAGTACCAGTCACTGTGCCCCCACGGCCGGGGCTACCTGGTGCCCAATGGAGATCTGAGCCTCAGGAGAGGTAAGGCCCACCCACCCTCAGCCTCCAGCCCAGATCTGTCTCACCCTCTCTGTTTTCTTCATCTCTATCTCTCTTCCTGTTTCTGCCTTTCCCCTTCCCACCCCTATCTTCTGACTCTGTCTCTGGGTCTTTGTCGCCATCTCTTCCTCCTTGTCTTTCCTGATCCTGCCCTGCAGCCACACACTCCCCTCCCCCTCCCCGGCCCATCCCACAACCTGGCCCTCCTCCATCTCTGGTGAGGCGCGTGCCTCTGATCATCTTTCCCGCAGACGTGGACGAGTGCCAGCTCTTCCGAGATCAGGTGTGCAAGAGCGGCGTGTGCGTGAACACAGCCCCGGGCTACTCGTGTTATTGCAGCAATGGCTACTACTATCACGCCCAGCGACTGGAGTGCATCGGTAAGAGCCCCCCCACCTCCACCATCACCCCCACCCTCGCCTGGGACGCTTTCCAACCCTTGGTCACGCCAGCGCCTCTCTGGAATGTGACCACCACCAGCAGGAAGTCGTTCCTGAAGTCTAGACTCCATTTATCAGATTGTCAATGTACGGGGGAAAGGGCAAAGGGGAGGAGGCTACTTCTTAATCACTCCCTCCATGCCTCCCTAGATAATGACGAGTGCGCGGACGAGGAGCCAGCTTGTGAGGGCGGCCGCTGCGTCAACACTATCGGTTCTTATCACTGCACGTGCGAGCCCCCACTCATGCTAGACGGCTCGCGGCGCCGCTGCGTCTCCAACGAGAGCCAGAGCCTTGGTAAACGCTTCCCCCGCCCCGCCCCGTCAATTACCACGCCCCAGTTCCGCCCACGCCGTCCAGCCGCTCTTAACCTCCGCTCAGCCTCTCGCCTACACCCGGGCCACGCCCCTCGCGCGTGGCTCGGCCACGCCCCTTAACGCCCCATTTAGCCTCTGGTCTTGGCTTTTGACTCTCAGAACTAGAGGCCAGCTGGCGTGGTTAAAGACGAAAGTTTCAGAGGAACCTTCCTGCCACTTGCTGGTCCGTGTACACAAGCACTTTTGCTTATTCCCTCTTGGACCCCCAGCTTGCTTTCAGCACACTGGGTAGATTGGCAGTAGCCCCTACCTAAGAGGGTGGTTCTAAAGAATTCTGTTTTCAAGAGCAGAACGAAGACCTGGTCTCACCAAGTGCTACAAGCATGCTTTCTGTTATTTCCCTGTCTGTCTCTGTCTCTTTGCACCTCTCTCTGAGTTTCTGTCTTTAGGCTTTTCTTTAAATTTCTGACCCTCTCTGCCTCTGTCTTCGCTTTTAGGTCTTTCTCTCTGCATCTTTGCTTTCCTGTGTTTCACTGAATCTCTGACTCTTTTGATGTGTTTGTCTTTGTTTCTTTGGGTCCTTTCTCTCTTTTTGCCCATTGACCCAAACTCTCTTCTCTTCCTGTTCCTACAACATCCTCCCACACTCTAAGAGGTCATTCAAACAACAATGCTCAGAGAGGAAAAGCAACTGCCCTGGGGTCACAGAGCCTTCCAGAGGCCGGGCTTGGATAGATTCCTCCTCTCCAGACCCTATCTCCCTTCTATTTGATAACTTCCTGCCAGGTCAAGCTGTGTACTCATCTGGAGCTACTTCAGAGGACTTTTCGGAAGCCACATCACTGCTGATGAGAAGGACTAAATGATAGGGAGGGGCTGGCTGGGCTGAAGGAGACAGCAATTTGGGAGGACTTGAGTGTCTTCTTCCTGCCTTGATGCATGCTGTCTCTGCCCTCAGATGACAATCTGGGAGTGTGCTGGCAGGAAGTGGGGGCTGACCTCGTGTGCAGTCGCCCTCGGCTGGATCGCCAGGCCACCTACACAGAATGCTGCTGCCTCTATGGCGAGGCCTGGGGCATGGACTGTGCCCTCTGCCCCGCACAGGACTCAGGTACCACCACCTGCCTGGGCCACACTCAGAGACTCTGCCCCTCAGGCTCCAAATCCAGTCCTTAGACTCCCAGTGTTAGACCCCAAGATCCCCCCAAACTCAGTCCCTCAGACCCTTATGTCCCAGCCCATTCCTAAATCTTGGTTTCTTAGGCCTCAAGTCACAACTCAAAGACCTCCCAGCCTCAACCACAGAAAACCCAAGGCCTGACTCAGCAGATCTCATAGTTCCAGTCCCATAGGAGCCTGAGGTCTGGGCTCTCACACCCGCAACCCTTGGTCTCTGGAACACCAAGACAACCCATGAGACCCGTCCCCCAAAGCCTGGACCTTTAGAACTCAAATGCCAGTTGCTCAGATCCTGCCATCCTGGCCCCCAGACTCTGGTCATAGCTCACAAACCTCCAAGTTCCACTGGGTTGGATATTCACATCCAAGTGCCTAAGAGGCCAGCCCACAGCAACAGAGATCCCCCTTGCCTTGTCTCTTAAAAGCCCAGAGTCCCCCATTTCTCAGCCCTTGGGAAACCAGTGCCAGACCCAGGTCCTTGGTCCTCTGACTTCCAGGTCCCATGCTCAGATCCACTCCCATGCATCCTGACCCCTCAGGTCCCTGATACTTGCCAGTCCTAAAACACCTCCATCCCACCTTTGTAGGCCCCTAGCCCCAGATCTCATGGGTCCTCAAATTCGGTCACTTGGATCCCAACTTGTAGCTGTAGTCCTCAGTACTCCTGACCTCAGTGCCTTGGAATCCCAGTCTCAGTGCTCAGAGTTTCAGTCCTGGCTCCAGAACCCCTGATCCAAACCCTGCAATCCCAGCCCACTCCTTTGACACCCCTCTAATGCCTCAGCCCAAGCCCCTCCCACCCTCTCCTCCAGGCTCCTCTTCCCTGATGGGGGACATAAATAGCCTGTGCCCGGGAAGCCCGAGCTGATTGTTAGGTTTGGCTCCTATTTGCAGATGACTTTGAGGCCCTGTGCAATGTGCTGCGCCCCCCTGCATATGGACCCCCGCGGCCAGGTGGCTTTGGACTCCCCTATGAGTATGGCCCAGACCTAGGTCCACCTTACCAGGGCCTTCCCTATGGGCCTGAGTTGTACCCACCACCCATCCTACCATATGACCCCTACCCACCTCCACCTGGGCCCTTCGCCCGACGGGAGGCCCCCTACGGGACGCCACCCTTCGACATGCCAGACTTTGAGGACGATGGTGGCCCCTACGGTGAATCCGAGGCTCCTGTTCCATCCGGTCCGGGCACCCGCTGGCGCTACCGGTCCCGTGACACCCGTGGCTCCTTCCCAGAGCCCGAGGAGACGCCTGAAGGTGGAAGCTATGCTGGTGAGTACTGAGGCCCGAGTGATGAGCGCTAAGGTGAGGACCAAGTGTACAGAGATGGCGATAGAAGAAGGGAAGGAGGGAGGGTCGGGGAGAGACAGAGATAGAAACAAAGAGAAGTCGGGGGAGAAACAGGCTCAGAGAGACAGGAAAACAGAGATATTGTTGGAGAGAGCGACAGAGAGCAGAGATGAAGAGGAACAGAGCCTTCTCGGTAGAGGAACCGAGAAAACAATGAGGACAGAGGGAAAAGCTAGAGAGAACGGAGCAACGTAAACATCCTGCCCCACAGCGCCGCCCACAGCCCTAGAGCGGGATGGACAGTTTAGAAAGGGCCCCAGGGAATCAGGGGCAGGGCCCTACTTGAACCCCGGAATCCCCACACTCTTCGCAGGCGCCCAGGCTGGGCGCTACGAGGGACTGGAGGCGGAGGAGTGCGGGATCCTGGATGGCTGCGCCCACGGCCGCTGCGTGCGCGTCCCCGAGGGCTTCACCTGCGACTGCTTCGGTGGCTACCGCCTGGACATGACTCGCATGTCCTGCGTTGGTGAGGGGGTGGGCCAGGGCCAGCATCGAGGGGCTGGAGATAGGGTGGGAAATCTTTACTAGCGGTGGGTAATCAGGGTCTTCAGGAAGACCGGCCAAACGGCTAGGCAGGGGAACAGAACGAAATTCTTGCACGGGGATGGGGCATGCCTGAAGGAGAGGTCAGGTTGCGAGGAAAGCCAGGCTATGACCACAGGACCAGGGCTGGGCTTGAAGCTGGAGAGAACAGAATCCTGCAGGCATGATTTCTAAGGACTCCCAGGGCTATTTTGAGCAATTTGCTTGACTTCTTTGAAGAACCTTCAGTCTTCCCATCTGTAAAATGGGAATATGAATCATGTCTGCCTAGTTTAGACAGCAGGAAAGCGGAGTGGTTACAAGCCAGGACTCTGGGGCAGTTGGCTAGACCTCAGGCTCTGTCCAGCAGCGTGATATGTGATCCCAGACAGGTCACTGTCCCTTGCTCAGTTTTTCTCATCTGAAAAATGAGCATATCTTACAGAACCCATTTCACAGAGCCAAGAAAGTGGATTTGCAATAACAGTGTAAACCAAAGCTCAGCGAAGAGAACTGACTTCCCCAAAGAGCCAAGAAACAGCAGGGGGCTGGGCACTCAGAGTCTTTGCAAGCTGGTCTGAGAATTTCCTGGGCTTTTTGTGTGACACTGGGTGGGGGGGCTTCCCCATGCTGAGCCTCAGTTTGCCCAGTACCTACCTCATAGGGTTATTAGGAGGATAGTTAATACAGGTAATATGCTCAAAACAACAGTTATTTGTGGTTGTTGATACCATCATCAGTATCGTTCACCCCAGTGTCCTAGGGGCTACCATACCCATCTCACAGAACACAAAGCTGAAGCACAGAGAGGTTAAGTCACCTGTCCAGACTCACACAGCCAACAGTCTCCTCTCCAACAGGAGACTCAGCATCCACAACCCTCAGGAGCTTCAGGGGCGAGGGAGGCGGGCTCCTGGGTCCCCAACCCTGAATAGCACTTCTGGTATCCCCTCTCCCCAGACATCAACGAATGTGACGAGGCCGAGGCGGCCGCCCCGCTCTGTGTCAATGCGCGCTGCGTCAACACCGATGGCTCATTCCGGTGTATCTGCCGCCCCGGATTCGCACCCTCACACGAGCCGCATCACTGCACGCCCGCCAGACCCCGGGCCTGAGTCCCCAGCAGCCCAGGGCCGCCACTCCGCTCCTGCGCACGCGGGGTCCCTGCTGCGCAACCCTCCCACCCGGCCGCTTGCGCGCATGCGCACAGGGATGTTGGACCAGACCAAGAGGAGGGTCGGAGGGACAGATGGACAGAAGGAGCAGCCTTCCTACCAACACTGCGGGCCCAGGCTTAGCCCACGGTCCCCTTCACATTCCTGCTCCTTTTTATAAAAATGTTCAATTAAAAAACACCTATTTTGTACCTTCCGCCTCTGTCTGCCTGATGTTTCTCAAAGTTTGGCTCCAGAGTTTGTTCTTTGTGCCACTAAATAACATCCTCTTCCCCATTCCTGCTTCATTTCTGAGCCTCTGTCCCTTGCTCTATCTCTTCCTCCTTTGGTCCCTACTTTTACCCTGTGTCTGTTTGTCTTCAGGCTCTTGTCTTTCTGCTGCTTTTCTCTGCCTAATTCTCCATGTCTCTTTGTTTCTGTGTCTTTCTATTTCTCTCTCTGTTTCATTCTCTCTCTAATTGCGAGGTCATATCTCTGGATTTTTAATACTCCTGCCCTTCCCGATAAATCCTGTCCATAGCCTCAACTTCCCCCTGCCTTAGGCCTCAAGAAGGGGTGGGATAGGGTAGCCTAGCCCCTGATCAGAATGCTCCCTCTTTACTCAGCTAGAGGGAACCCCAGATTTCCTCTACTTCCCAAAGAAGTTTCAAGCTTCTCTGGTGCAAGTGGGCCATGGGGAGGAGGTGGGAGCAGGAGTCTCTGGAGGGGGACATCCAGACCTGGGCCTCCAGCTGGAATTTGGCTGTGGTAGACAGGGAGTGGCACTCTTGGTGGGTGGCCTGTGCAAGGACATGTGGAAGCCGGGATGAACTGTGTGTGTAGTGGTAAAGAGCCCAGCATAGACGCCCCCTTCCCATTGGTCCCTGCCTGCTTCCTGGCCATGTGAGGAACCCAAAGTTCTCCTCTCTGAAAGAACAAAAAACAGTCTGAATGGGAGTAAGCTCAGCGGACTGGGGACAGCTGGGAGTGGGGGAGCTCTTTGACACTGAAAAAAAAGAAAAGAAAAATTGTACCTGGACTTCCCTGGTGGTATAGTGAATAAGAATTCCCCTGCCAGTGCAGAAGACACAGGTTCAGTCCCTGGTCCAGGAAGATCCCACATGCCACAGAGCAACAAAAGCCCTGTGCCACAACTACTGAGCCTGTGCTCTAGAGCCTGCGAGCTGCAACTACCGAAGCCTCCGCACATCCTAGAGCCCATGCTTCACACCAAGAGAAGCACTCTAATGAGAACCCCATGCACAAATGCACCACAACTAGAGAAAGCCCATGAAAAAACAAAGCCCCAGCACAATTAAAATAAATACATAGATTAAAAAAAAAAAAGACTGAACCTGAGTTATTCTTCACCCACCTGTTAGTGTGAGGGTCTCAAACTCAAATGCTTCAGGGACCAGGTGCAATGGAAGCTGGTGCAGGATAAAAAAGTCAAAGTATAAGGGTGAGGACACACAACCAGGGACACTCTACTTAAGGGTTGGATGGAACAGAGAGGGAAATCTCCACATTAAAAAAATTGGGGGGGGGGCCATGCTCTTCAGCTTGCCAGATCTTAGTTACCCAACCAAGGATTGAACCTGGTCCCTCAGTAGTGAAAGCAGAGTTCTAACCACTGAACCACCAAGGAATTCCCTCCTTATTTTAAATAAAAAATATTTGTTATAACCATCCTGTGGATCTGATCCATGAGAGACCAATTTTAATCTTTCAGGTTCAGCTCTAGTTGTGTAAATGGGGAACAGGGGCCCCTTCTTGACCTGACCCCTCATGAGCTTCAGGAAGGGTCACTTTCTCACTGGTGCCACGTAGAGGATCATATGGAGAGCGCCTGATCTACAGGAGTGCTGGTGGCAGTTACGTGAGCCGTCTGTCAAGTGCTTACAACTGCACCTGGCACCTGGCAAGTGCTCAGTCATTGTTATCATAACCCCGATCAGATGGTGAGGGCAGGTGGCCAGATCTTGTTCTTCACGCAGTCTCCCTCACCTGAGGCCAGGCTCTTTCCCCCTCCAGTGGGACAGTGAGAAACCTAGCACAGGGACCGTAGCTGGGAGGGGTGTCAGACGGTGAGGGGCTCAAAGCTCCAACAAAGGCAACGATGGCTGCACAACTTTGTACTGAAACCCACTGAATTGTACACTTTATTTCTTTTATACTTTATTTATTTTTGGCTGTGCTGAGTCTCCACCACTGCGCGGGTTTTTCTCTAGTGGCTGTGAGTGGAGGCTACTCTTCCTTCCTTGCAGTGTATGGGCTTCTCACTGCAGCAGGCCTTTCTTGTTGCCAAGCACAGGTTCTAGGCAAGAGGGCTTCAGGGCTTCAGTAATTGTGGCACGTGTGCTCAGTAGTTGTGGTACATGGGCTTAGTTGCTCTGAGGCATGTGGGATCTTCCCAGACCAGGGATTGAACCTGTGTCTCCTGCACTGGCACACAGATTCTTTACCACTGAGCCCCCAGAGAAGCCCTGAATTGTACACTTTAAATGGGTGAGCTGCATGGTATGCAGTTCAATAAAGCAGTTAAAAAGAAAACTCTACAGAGGGAGTCAAGAAGTGACCTGTCATTTGACACAGGGAACCTAGCCCAGACATTGACCTGTCATTCGTTCACTCAACAAATAGGTTCTATATAATACCTACTTTGTAAAAAGTGAGTGTTGAGGATGCAAACTTTAGCCCAGCCCTAAGAGTTAGGAGCTAGGGAGGTTCCTTGGAGAAGACGTCTGAGCTAAGACCGGAACAATATGGGGAAATGAGCCAGATCAAGCAGTGCAGGAGGGTGTTCCAGGTGGAGGGAATAGCTTCTGCAAAGGCCTACAGGTCAGGAAGGCAATATCTTTTAAATGTCCTCTCCTTTCCTTTAAATAAAAGATTAAATATTTAGTACTTATTGGCTGTGTTGGGTCTTCGTTGCTGCTTACAGGCCTTCTTTAGTTGCAGCCAGAGTGGGCTTCTCATTGCAGTGGCTTCTCTTGTTTTGGAGCACAGGCTCTAGGCACGTGGGCTTTAGTATCTGTGGCCCACTGGCTTAGTTGCCCTGAGGCATGTGGGATCTTCCTGGATCAATGATCAAACCCGTGTCCCCTGCATTGCAAAGCAGATTCCTAACCACTGGACCACCAGAGAAGTCCCTCCCCTTTCTTCTGAATGTCACTCCTTGAGTTGGGCAGTGCTGGTGACACTTTCAGTGCCCAAGCAATCCCAGGCCTCTGCCTTCACTGAGTCCCAGTCAGAGACAAAGACAATGCACCATCAGAGGTGACCATTTGTCCTGGGATGGGAGAATCACACGAGAGGGGTCAGGGCTGGGATAAGGAAGATTAGAGGCTGTAGGTTCCCAGGGGAGGAGGCACCTGACCTAGTCTGAGAGGACATCAGGGAAGGCTTCCTGGAGGAAGGGATAGAGTTCTGAACAGTCTCTGTTCAAAGGTCCCTTTGAGAATCTGTTGAACGCTCTGGACATTCACAGAAGAAAAAAACACAAACACTGTGGGCAATTCCCAAATACTATCATTCCCTCAGGCACCTGTGCCTAGACAGCTCATAATTATCCAAATGACCCTCCACCCCACGACTGCCTTGCTATCTAAATGTCCCAAGAATGGGGCCGGGGGTGGCCAACAGTGCTGGAAATTTTTGAGATGAAATTTCAGCATCCTGGGTGTGGGGTGGGGTTTTGAGAACCCCAAATATCCCTCTCACCCATCGCCGAGATGGGAGGGTGTGCCGAACATCTAGTTTTTTTCCTGCCCACATCCTCCACACTAACCTCTAGCTCTGGCGCTGAGGGGCCCTTGGCACGTGCAGAGACCAGAGCGTTCTCCTCTGGCATGTCCAGAGGGAAATAGTCCAGGCTGTCCCCACTCTCGCCAGACAAGCACCGCAGCGCCCCCTGACGGTCACCGAGCAAGCGCGTCCCAAGCTGCCCTCGCCCCCTAGTGGCCAATGCTTACTCAGAATTTACACAGTCATCAGCTAGCATCGCCACTCCTTTTCAACCTTTGGTCTGAGGGCTAGAGTCATCCTCGTAGCTGTCGTCAGAGTCATTTCCTTCTTCATCACCACCATCACCATCATCATTATAGCTAATACATAAATAGTGCATCCTATGTACCTGGCGCTATGCTGCTTTATACATATCACCTCATTTAATCCTCACATCAGCCCTGTGAAATGGGTTGTGTTACCATCTCCGTTTTCCTCATTTGAAGCACAGAGAGGTAAGGAAACTACTTACCCGAGATCACATAGCTACTAAGTGGCAGAGTCTGGGTTGAACCTAGGCAGCTTGTCTCCAGAGGCCATTTTTCTGAACTGTTCAAAAATAATCCTGAAGTAATAAGATGGTTGGGGATTGCTTCAAATTAATTCCACAGAACACCTGTGTGTCAGAGTGGAAAGAACCTGGGTCCCAGAATCACCATGTTGCTAGCCTGGATTATTTAATCTGTAGGTATTCAGTGATAATAAACTTCTTAGCTATGGTTTTCCCAGTAGTCATTACGAATGTGAGAGTTGGACCATAAAGAAGGCTGAGTGCCAAAGAACTGATGCTTTGGAACTGTGGTGCTGAAGAAGACTCTTTAGAGTCCCTTGGACTGCAAGAAGATCAAACCAGTCAATCCTAAAGGCAATCGACCCTGAATATTCATTGGAAGGACTGATGCTGAAGCTGAAACTCCAATACTTTGGCCACCTGATGCAAAGAGCTGACTTATCGGGAAAGACCCTGATACTGGAAACATTGAGGGCAGGAGGAGAAGGGGACGACAGAGGATGAGATGGTTGGATGGCATCACTGACTCAATGGACATGAGTTTGAACAAACTCAGGGAGAGAGTGAAGGACAGGGAAGCTTGGTGTGCTGCCATTCATGGGGTCACAAAGAGTTGGATACAGCACAGCAACTGAACAACAACAAATTTTGAAGTCTCTTTGTTGTAGCGACTTAGCTTTGATCCTAAAACTAGGGCACCAGAATCACCTGAAGTGATTGTTAAAAGGCAGAATCCTGGGTTCCACTTCCAGTAAGTCTGGAATAGGGACTTAGAATTTGAATTTCAAATAAGTTCCCAGGGGCTGCTGCTGATCTGGGGACCAGACTCTGAGGACCACTGCCCTCAGGAATACAGGTCCTCACCTGGTGTTTGTTTTGTATACCTAGTGCTCATTCTCTCTCTTTGGGAGAATTAACCTTTTTCACTCTGAGTCCATAAGGCTAACCCCACTGGAAGACTCCAGGCCAGGCCAATGAGTGAATCCCTCCCCTTAGCCTTTGCAATTGGTTCAGGAATGGGAGTGGCCCTGAAGTCGGACCAATGAGAGTCAGTCTTCGGAGTATTGCGGGACTGTCGGGGATTGTCTCCTAGCCTTGCTGTGAGGGGAGGGCACTGGCGTGGAGCGTTGGGGGCATCCCTCAGGGAAAAGCTTGTCTGAAAGTGAAGCCAACACAGGCGAAAGCAGTGCTGGGAGATGAATAGAGGCATTGTTCCTGACATATGTGCCTCTGAATCCAGTGAATCCCCAGAATGTTTCAGGAATTGGACATTTTCCTTCATATCCTACATCAAATCCATAAGCAAATTCTGTCAGGCCTACCCCTAAAAGATATTACGTCCTGTATTTTTTAACTGAAGTATGTGCATACTTGCTAAGTCGCTTCAGTCGTGTCTCTTTGCGACCCTATAGACTGTAGCGCTCCAGGTTCCTCTGTCCGTGGGATTTCCCAGGCAAGAGCACTGGAGTGGGTTTCCATGCCCTTCTCCAGGGAATCTTCCCGACCCAGGGATTGAACTGGTTTTGATTCTTTACCGCTGAGCCACCTGGGAAGCCCCTAATTGAAGTATAGTTATGTACAATATTATATGTTACAGGTGTGCAATAGTGATTCACAATTTTTCAAGGTTATACTTCATTTATCATTATTATAAAATATTGACTGTATTCCCTGTGTCGTACAATATATCTTCCTGTCCTGTACTGGAAGAAAAGTTAGGTTCTTGATATAAATTATAACATTATTGGGTCAATGACAAAATTGGAATACAAATAGTAGAGTAGGAAACTTTTGCATATTAATGTTAAATTTATGAAAGTTAGTCATGTAAGAGAATATTGATATTCTTAGGAAATGCACACTGAATTATTTAGGAGTGAAAGGCCATGGTGTATCTTAACTTCAAATTATACAACTCCCCTTCCCGCCCCCACATAACAGAGCAAATGTTAAAGAGGGTAAAAGTGGGGTTTCCCTGGTGATTTAGTGGTAAAGAATCCACCTGCCAATGAAGGAGACCCAGTTCCAACGATCCCTGGTTGGAGAAGATTGCATATTCCCTGGAGCAGCTAAGCCCATGCACCACAGCTATTGATCCTGTGCTCTAGAGCAAGGGAACCGGAACTGCTGAGGCCATGTGCCACAAGTACTCAAGCCTGCTGCCCTAGACCCGGGGCTCTGCATCAAGAGAAGCCACACAATGCAACAAAGAGTAGCCTCTGCTCACTACAACCAGGGAAAAGCCCATGCAGCAACGGAGACCTAGTGCAGCTGAAAAATAAATACAATGATTTTTAAAAGAGAGTAAAAGTATTAGCAAGAGGTGAACCTGAGTAAAAAGTATAGGAATGCTCTTTATACTATTCTTAGTCTGGCAACATTTTCTTGGTAAATGTGAATTTATCTCAAAAAAATTTAAAAACATGTTTTGAGAAATAAGATCTAAAATTCTGGACCATATCAGTATAAGTAGAACTGGAGAGATAAAGATAAAATGCTCTACATTCCAGGTAGTATTTGGTTTGAAGATTAAACTTTTAATTAAACTTCAGATCTGATTTTCTTTACAGTGTGTATGGTAATGTTTCAAGGATTGCTGCTAAGAGAATAGAAGGGGCCTAGATTCCAAATTAGTAGAGCGAAAAGGAAGAGTAAGAAAATATGACACAGCAAACAAAAAATACAACTCCTTCAAAGAAGTCTTAATAAGAGCAAGGGTGGCTGGAAGCATAGAAAAAAAATGAGGACAATAAAATCACAAAGTAATGGGACTTCCCTGGTGATCCAGTGGTTAAGACTCTGAGCTCCCAATGCAAGGGTCTCCAGTTTAATCCCTGGTCAGGGAACTAGATCCCACTAAGGCCTGACTCTGGCTTCCCAGGTGGTGCTAGTGGTAATGAATCTCCTGCCATTGCAGGAGATTCAGAAGATGCGGTTTCAGTCCATGGGTTTGGAAGATCCCCTGGAGTAGGAAATAGCAACCCACTCCAGTATTCTTGCCTGGAAAATTCCATGGACAGAGGAGCGTGGTGGGCTACAGCCCAAGAGGTCATGAAGAGTTGGACATGACTGAGTGACTGAGCACACACACACACACACACACACACACACACACACACACACACACACACACATGACCTGGCACAGCTAAATAAATAAATATTTTTTAAAAAAACCACAAAGATGGTAAGGGTGAATGAAGTACATCACTAATCACACAGAGAAAAAGTGTACTCTGGGTCTAAACACTTGTGGATAACTTCACTGCTTCTACCTGTATCCCACCCTCCTACCCAGACTTCCTGCTCCCACCCCTGTCCCTGAGTCCCTTTCTCAAGCAGCTAGAGCAGGGGTCCCCAACCTCTGGGATCTAATACCTGATGATCTGAGGTGGAGCTGATGTAATAAGAATAGAAATAAAGTGTACAATAAATGTGATGCACTTGAACCATCCCAAAACCATCCCCGCCCCATCCATGGAAAAAATCATCTTCCATGAACACGGTCCCTGGTGCCAAAAAGGTTGGGGACCTCTGAGCCCAAGTCAGATCCAGTCCCTCCCCTGCTCAATCTCACTCATAAAAGCTGGGCCCCCGCCGCAGACCACAGGACACTGCACCATCTGCTTCTGGTTTCATTCCACAGCTCCTTCCCCTCCCTGCTTATTCTTCTCCAGGCACATGGATCTCCTTGTTTCTGTCTCTTAGAAACCAGATGTGTTCTTGCCTCAGGACCTTTGCACTGGCTGTTCCTTCTGCCTTGAGGACTCTTTCCACTTGGCTCACTCCCTCACCACCAACAGTGACCAGATAAATAAACTGGGTACAGCCGCACAGCAGGCTCCACCAGAATAATCTATAACTACACATGATTACAAGAATGAGTCCCACATTGTGTTGAGCAGAAAAAGCCAGACATTTGAGATAATGCATTTTCTGATTCCATTTACATCAACTACAACACAGGAAAAACCAGTCTATGTCATGAAGTCAGAATGAGGGCAACTCTGATGGGAGGGCAGATGGGCTGAAAGGAGCCCATCTTGGCTGGAGAACTGGTGACAGAGGTGTGTTCAGTTGGTGAAAATTCACTCCACCGAGCACTTATAGTCTGTCCTTCTTTGCATGTCCGACGACTTCAATAACAGCTTCAAGAAACAAAACAAGAGAACGCAAAACAGAATGAACTCTCCATGTTCCCACTACCCAGCTAAAGAAATAAGACATTTCCAGCCCTCAGGGCCCTGCTCTCCCTACACAATATGCTTTATACAGTCACACACCCAGTCCCTCCGCCCCAGTTCTTTTCCCCAGTTTACTAAGCACATCTTCCCACTCTAGCAGCTAGCGGGGAGGGAGTGCTTGGGGGAGGTCTTGAGGGTGGGGGAAGGGAAGAGGGCTGGGAGTTCCAGGTCCCATCCAGGCAGCGAGAAGTTAATGCTCCTGAGATGCCCTTGCCCTGAGTAGTGATGGGGGGACACTTTGCAGGGAGCCCTCCAAGTGCTCAGGGCCAGTGTCTGGGAGGTGGGACTCAGCACTGATCCTTCCTGCTAAGTAATCACTGGAAATGCCACCTACTTGCTTGCACACTCTCTCTCTAGATCTCTTTCTGTGTCTCTTTCTCTCTCTGTCTCCCTCCCTGTCTCCCTTCCTCCTTCACAATCTCTCTCTCCTCAAGCAGAAAAAAACTCACAACTATTTACATAAACTTTTATTACATCAGACTGTAACCAAAGGAACCAAGTTCCAACTCTAAATCTTTCAATAAAGTTTGAATAAATAGCAGGGCTTTTTATTTTCTTTTTTGTACTGTAAAGTTTCTTTTTAAGTTCTTTTTTACTGGCATGATTTTATTTAGATGAGGTTCAAGAATAGTTCAGCCTTCATATTTCTTTTCTGGCCATTAATATTATTCATTTCTCGATTATTATGGGAAATAATCTCGTATAGCGAATAGAAGTGCTTGGCCTGGCTCTGTGAGAACCAAGTGGCATGCCAGAGGGTGTGGTGACATTTAGGAAGGGGGGGTGCTGGGGATGGGGTACTGAGGGGGCCCAGATGACTTAAGGGAAGACAGGAGGTCAGGCAGGGACCCCAGGTGGGACAGGCCTTGGGGACTCTGGGCTGGAGGAGGTGGTGAATTCCAGTCCCACTGAGAGCAGAAACCACAGAACACAATGTCATGCTGGTGTGAGGGCAAGGGAGCAGAGGGTAAAAGGAGGGCATGGCTGCTCTGTGCAGACCTGTTCCCCACACCAGGAGATGACTCAACCTGCGGAGCTGTGAATAAGGAAGGAAGGGCAGGTCAGACTAACTGCTGCCATCATCGAGAGCTTCCTTATAATTATAAGGAAAGGCCCCCTTCCTTACAACCTGGGTCCTCACAGCACCCATCTTACAGATGAGAAAACTGAGGCTCCAGAGAGGAAGACCCCAAGCTGTAGAGCAGGACTAGAGCTCTGGTCTCCTACTTAACCTTGTGCTTTGAAATCTTAAATAACTTCAAAGCTGCAACCACCTCCAATTACTGCTTTTTCTCCATTAGAAAAAAAAATTACAGAAACATAAAAAGCAAACATGTTTGATTACAAAGCCTGAGGGAATTTTTGGAGCGATTGAACTGCCATGAATCCTGCTTGTGGTGGTGGTTATACAATTCTATGCATTTGTCAAAATGGAATACACACAAATACCCAGCCATTGATGACTTGTATTGTTTGTAAACAAGAATATTTTAAACAGTGAATGTACTTTGTCTGGATCCCAATTCAAACAGAACAATTGTAAAACACTGTCTTGGGAACAGTGGGGAAAAACTCAAATAAGGAATGATTAGGAGATGACAGGCCCTTCTCCATTGCCTCAATGGTAAGGAATTCACCTGTGATGCAGGAACCACAGGAGAAGCAGGTTTGATCCCCAGGTCAGGAAGATCCCCTAGAGGAGGGCATGGCAACTTATTCCAGTATTCTTGCCTGGAGAATACTATAGACAGAGAAACCTGGAGGGCTACAGTCCATAGGGTTGCAAAGAGATGGACACAGCTGAAGCGACTTAGCATGTACAAGAGGTGATATTTTAAATTTTGTTAGCTCTGATAAGGCATTGTAGTTATATAAATATATGCACCCCTTCTTTATTTTGAGGTTCACTGTGGTATTTAAGAATGAGCATGTCCATCACTTGTATTTTTTTTAATATTCCCAAATAGAGGGGAAAGAGGATGAAATGGCAAAATGTTGGTATTTCTTGAAGTTGGGCCCTTGTGGCTTTATTGTCTCTCGCTTTTGGTATCTGTTTGGAAAAGTTCACGACCTAAGTTAAAATTTTTCAAAATAAAATTAAGAAGAAGAGTTTGTTGTTGGTTAAGCACAATTTGGAAACTAGAGAAAAGTAGAAAAAGACACTACTTCCCCAATCCCACATCACTATTGTAATTAAGATTTTGATGTATTTCCTTTCAGTGTTTTCTATTTTATTCAGGCTTTAAAAGTGGTGTGTGTGTGTGTTTTACATAACTGTGTGAGCAAATTGTTTATACAGTCCTGCTTTTTCCCTTCTTAAAACGTAAGCTGTTCCCTTGTTAAAACATCTTTGTGTAAACACAATCTCTAATGTTTGTATGGTGTTTACTCAACAGGGCAGTGTTGCCAGACATTGAAGCTGTTTCCAATTTCCTCCCATTATAAATAATGCCTCAATGCACATCCCTGTGTGTCCCAGAGGTGGAATTGCTGGGCCAAAGGGTGCGGATCCCTTGGCAAAATCTCCATAGTGTTTCTGCTTGACCCGAAGCCGAAATGACCTCATACGGTTAAAGTGAGATTTCGCTGCTATTTGTTATTTCCTAAAGGTTTGATTCATGACTCGAGTTCATAAGAGGATGTATTTTTTCCCCTCAGTTGCAGGAAACAGAAATCCATTCACACCAGCTCATGTCAGAAGAGGATTGTAACAGCCGTCAAGTAAAGCTAATATTCAGTGTTGTTAGCCTGAAACAATGAAACAACCAGGTATTTTACCAGCAAAATTGGGTTTACTTGGGAACAACAGGAAATTATAATTTGGGAAATGCACCCTACAGCAAAGCACAAGCAAGTGGCACGAACAAAAGAGAAGAACATTCTTTTATAGAAGGGAGGGTTGGGCGGAGCTCTTGGAGGAGGTCCATTGGAGGAAACTTGGGAGCTTGAAGTTTAGTGGCTTTTCATTGGCTGAGTTGTAACATTCTCTTATTGGCCAGGGAGTTGTCAGGCAAGAAGAAACTCTTCCTTCCTTCTCCTGCTGCTGCTAAGTCGCTTGTCGTGTCCGACGCTGTGCATCCCCACAGTCGGCAGCCCACCAGGCTCCGCCGTCCCTGGGATTCTCCAGGCAAGAACACTGGAGTGGGTTGCCATTTCCTTCTCCAATGCATGAAAGTGAAAAGTGAAAGTGAAGTCGCTCAGTCGCGTCCGACTCTTCGCGACCCCATGGTCTGCAGCCCACCAGGCTCCTCCATCCATGGTATTTTCCAGGCCAGAGTACTGGGGTGGGGTGCCATTGCCTTCTCCTTCCTTCCTCCTACTGGGTAGTAAAGCAGTAATCTTCCTGTTGGAAATAGAAAGTGACATCTCTTCTGGTTCAGTCTGTAATTGCCCCAGAGAGGCAGAGCATAACAGCTCCCCCTTCTGGTCTCTCCACTTCATATTTTTAATTAATAAATTAATTTTATTTTTGGCAGCACAGGGCCTTTGTTGCTTTTCCCAGGCTTTCTGTAGTTGCAGCAAGTAGAGGGCTACTTTTCCCTGCCAAACATAGTCTCTCAGGCTTCAGTAGTTGTGGCTCACGGGGCTTAGCTTCTCTGCAGCATGTGGAGGCTTCTCAGACCAGGGATGGAACCCTGTCTCCTGCATTGGCAGGTGGATGTCATCCATTGCACCACCAGGGCAGTCCTTCAACTTCATTTTAAGTGAGGTTTCTGTTTATTAATTTTCACACCTTGGACAAGCTATCCTGCTAGGTTGACTATTGAAATACTAGATTATTTCTATATTGGTTGGTAAATCGTGCTGCCTCAAGACCTGCACATTTCCCCTACTATGACCACTCCAACTTCCCCCATTTCCCAGACCTCCCACAATACAGGGAGAAAAAAAACCTTACTATGAGGCACAACATGGAAGCATTCTGATCGTTCAGTGCCCAAATTACTGGTTGTTAAATATTTTGATTAATCTTGGATACTAGAACAGAAAACCTGACTCAGATGGCCTAAATGGTACAGGAAATTTGTAACTGGAAATTCCACACTTGCCTGACTTGAGCTAAAATTGACACATCTGTTCAGCAGTATCACCAAGGACCCTATATCTTTTCACCCCTCTACCCCACCTTTTCCAGGGGCATCTCCCAAGAGAGCCACCAGCAGCCTTTGGGCCACAGGGACCTTCATTCATATCCCCCAGCTAAAGGGAAGCACCTGTATTTCAAGTTCCCCACCCCCACAAAGTAATAAGACTGACTCTGATTGGCCAGCTGAGGTCACATGCTGTGCCAGAGCCATTCACCGTGGCCTGGGGTGGACAAACATGCCCAGATTGGCTGAGCCAAGTTACCTGTTCCTCAATGGTAACACCCTTTGTTTCAAGCCACAACCGAGGTTCAAATTCCATTTTTATCGATTCCCCACTGTCCTCTCTGCCCAGTTACCGGTAAAACAGAGATAGTAATGACACTCACTTCCTAGGATTGCTGTGAGGGTTAAATGAGTTCATTAACGCTGAGCACTTAGAATGGTGCTCATAGACAGAAAGCGTTTAAATGCTAGCTGCTGTTATTGTCATCAGGTGATTATTTTCAGCGCTCCAGGCTGCCATTCTCTGCAAGTTTCTTATTTTTGTAGTCCATCCTCTTTTTTGTTACTATTGCTGGGTGACAAATCCCTCCAAAACATGGTTGGCTTAAAGCAACAATCAGCCTTTTATCTCTCACCATGTCTGTGATCAGATTTTTGGGAAGGGTCCAGCCTGGCCGTTCTACCTTGGGATCCCATATGGATGTAATTAGCTGGTGGCTGAAGCTGGGACAGTGACAAAGCCAGAGGTGGGTGGGCAGCTCTCTTTCATTGTAGTCTCAGGGCTTCTCCAAGTGATCTCCACGTGGGCTGGTTTGGGCTCCTCGAATCACGAGTGGCCTCCAGCAGTCAGACTTCCTGCATGCCAGCTCTGGTCTTCAGAATCTCACCCAGGAGGCAGAAACAGCCTCACCTCTTCTGATCTAGCCTTGGGGATCAAGCGGCATCACTTCCAGCACGTTCTACTGGTTACAAGCAACTCAGAAGCCTGCTCAGGTTCAAAGAGAGGTCAGGCAAACCCCACTTCTCAATGGGAGGAGTGTCAAGATTCTAGAAAAATCTGTGGGATGGGAAACGTCATTGCAGCCCTCTCTGGAAATTACAGTCTGGCTTCTTTTGGTACTAACTTAAGTCCCACCTTGGTACGATCAGTGCCCACGGTGGGTCACATTCTCCCAATCCCAATTCTAAACGGAAATAGTTTATTGACAAGTCTCAGTTCCGCGGCATCAAAAACACTATCATTTCCTTTTGTTTTTTAGTGACTGCTTCCACCTTCACTCCATTAATTTCCTTTTTCCTGCCAGATAAAGGCTATAGGTGGCTCAGATGGTAAAGAATTTGCCTGTAATACAGGAGACCTGGGTCAATCCTTGGATTGGGAAGATCCCCTCGAGAAGAAAATAGCAACCCACTCCAGTATTCTTGCCTGGGAGAATTCCATGGACAGAGGAGCCTGGTAGGCTACAGAATATGGGGTTGCAAAGAGTTGGACATGACTTAGTGACTAATACAAAGGCTATAGGGAACCTTAATGACAATGTCACCAGATTCTCTAACGTTTCCCATATTTTCTTTCTGTTTTTGGCTGCTGGGTCCTTGCTGTTGCATGTGACTTCTTCGTTGCAGCGTGAAGGGTTCTCTGGTTGCGGTGTATGGGCTTCCCTTGTTGTGAAGCACAGGCTCTAGAGAGTGTGGGCTTCAGTAATTGCAGGGCTCAGGATCTCTAGATGTGGCCCCTGGGTTAAGTTACCCTGGGTCATGTGGGATCTTAGTTCACCGACCAGGGATCAAACCCATGTCCTCTCCATTGGAAGGCAGATTCTTAACCACTGGACCACCAGGGAAGTCCCTGTTTCTCTCATTTTCATTCATTTTAAAACACAGTCTTGAACACTAGATGATTTTATGAAATGATTGCTCCCGTTTCTTAGGTGTGATAATAGTATCATGGTTCTATCAACTTTTACTTTCACTCTTTAAGAGAGTGGCCTCATTCTTAGAGGACACATGCTGAAGTATTTAGCAGCCAAGCCTCGGTACGGTTCAACAAATGTTCACATGTGTGAGCACGTGTGGCTATACAGACAAAGGAAGAAAACAGCATGAAATGTTAACAACTGCTTATTCTCGGGCTTCCCAGGTGGCGCTAGTGGTAAAAGACCTGCCTGCTGATGCAGGAGATGTAAGAAGACAGGAGTTTCATCCCTGGGTTGGAAAGATGTCCTGGAGAAGGAAATGGCACCCCACTCCAGTACTCTTGCCTGGAGAATCCCAGGGACGGAGGAGCCTGGTGGGCTACAGTCCATCAGGTCACCAAGAGTCAGACTAACTGAATCAATGTAGCACGCGTTCCTGCTAAGGTAGAGGGTATGCTGGAGTTTGTTGTACTGTTCTCTCAACTCTTCCATAGACTTCATTTTTCCTAACAAGTATTTGAGGGGAAGAAAACTTCAGCTGAAACCAGATTCAGATTTCATGGGTGAGGGAAGTTCCAGCTTCTCCCGAGGACTCTACCTTTTCATTTCCCTTAAAAGAGGATGACACTTCCTTTCCCTTTTCCATCGTTTTCTGGTGGAGATGACAGAGGTTAGGCTAGCTCTGTGTTGAGTTTTCAGGATAGGTGGCTGGTTCCTATTGTGGTGATCTTGTACTGAGGCGGTGGGGTAGTTGGCTGCTTTTGTTTCCATCTTTGGACCTACTACCAATTCTAGAGGTCCTGGGAAAAGTTCAATTTAGCATCCTCTGACAGAAGCCTAAAGGCAGAGACTTGAGGTGACTTTCAACAACTGATGGCTGTGATTCTCACCCAGGGGCAGTGCCTGGGGGCCCTTTCAAAATGTGCAGGATATTTGGTGATTGTCACAATGACTTGGGAAGGGTTGCTAAGGGCAGCTGTTCTGGATTTTGTAAAAAACTTTTTATTTTATATTGGGTCAATTAGGGGCTTCCCTGTTGGCTCAGTGGGAAAGAATCTGCCTGCATTGCAGGGGCTGCTGGAGACATGGGTTTGATCCCTGGGTAGGGAAGATCTCCTGGAGGAGGGCATGGCAACCCACTCCAGTATGCTTGCCTGGAGAATCCCGTGGGCAGAGGAGCCTGTTGGGATACAGTCCATAGGGTTTCAAAGAGTTGGACGTGACTGAAGTGACTTAGTATGCACCCATGCATAGCCAATTAACAATGTTGTGAGTTTCAGGTGAACAAAGAGGGAACTCAGCCATACATTTACATGTATCTATTCTCCCCCAAATCCCCTCCCATCCAGGCTGCCATGTAACATTGAACAGAATTCCATGTGCTTCGCAGTAGGTCCTTACTGATTATCCATTTAATTTTTTTCACTTTGTATCTTTTAATTTTTTCAAACTTTAAACTTTTTATTTTGTATTAGGCTATAGTTGATTAATAATGTTTTTATAGTTTCAGGTCAGCCATGTTTATATATGTGTCTATTCTCCCCCAAACTCCCCTCCCATCCAGGCAGCGTTGTAACATTGAGCAGTATGTGCTACACAGTAGGTCCTTATCAGTTATCCATTTAAAATAAAGTAGCGTATTTACATGTCCATCCCAAACTCCCTATCCCTTCCCCCCATCCTTCCCTGTTCTGGAAATTTTATGTCAAAGCCCCCTTTACACTCTTAAAAAGGATGAGGACCCCAAAGAGCTTTTATTTATATGGGCTAGGATGTCCCTGACAGTCCAGTGGTTAAGACTCTGTGCTTCCAATGCAGGGGGCGAGAGTTTGATCCTTGGTCAGAGAACCAAGATCCCACATGCCACATGGCTCTGCCAAAAAAGTTATAACTATTGATATTTACTGTCGTGAATGTCAAGTCATTGTATTAGAACTTAGAACTGATACTTTGAATGTACAGGAATCCACAAACACATATTCTGTTAGCTGGCAGAGCAATGAAATCACATGTCCCGGAACTTCTGAAAAACTCCACTGTACACTCGAGAGAAAACGAGAGTGGGCTGGCCAAAAAAACATCCTGGTATTATTACGAAAATAATGTTAACTTTGTGGACAAAAGGTCTGGGCAACTCCCAGGGTACCCTGGACCAGACTGTGAGACCTGTTCTAAAGGCATTTATAAACCTGGGATGGTTAAGTGTGCCAAATGGATGGCAGTGTACAGGGCAATTCAGCCCCAAATGTCCAAAGCGCCCCTTTGGATGGACTGCTATCCCTTGCATCCAGTTATCTGTGACTTGGAGGGGGTCTCTTGCATATAAACAGTGTTGGTGGAGTGCTTATACATTGACCCCTCAGATACAGGCTTGACTCCTTCATTTCAATCAGGTCCCTGATCAAATGTTTTCTTCTTAGAGAGATGTTCCCTGACCACTCTAAAACTGAACCCCTGGGGGGACTTTTCTGGTGCTCCAGTGGTTAAGACTCCATGCTTCTAATGCAGGGGGTTCTGGTTCAATCCCTGGTCAGGGAACTAGATTCCATGTGTCATGCAGAGGGGACAGTAAATAAGTAAAACTGAACCACTGGAAATTCCCTGGCAATCAGTCCAGTGTTTAGGACTCTGCACTTCCACTGCATGGGACCCGGGTTCCATCCCTGGTCAGGGAACTAAAATCCCACAAGCCTTGTGGTGGGTCAAAAAAAAAAAAAATCGCTACCTCCTCGCCTGGTTTATTGCCTTCACAATACTTTTCATCACCAGCCATTATATCACATATATACTTATTTTTTAGATCCTCTCATTAGAATATCAGCTCCAGCAAAACAAGGTTTTTTTCCTCCTCCCACCTCCAGTGCTATATCTCCAGGGTCTAGAACAGTAGCTGGTACAGGTGTTCAATACATATTTTTGAAGGAAGGAATGAGGGACCAGACATATTTTCCCATTAGCCGTGGGACCCAACCAGACTCTGAGGTCCCTGAGGGCAGGACCGTCGTGTGTGTCATTAAGTATCCTCAACACTCAATACCTAATAGAAGCAAGCATTCCAAAAATGCTTGTAAAATGAAGACAAGAATACATAATGATGGGAAGTAATCAGTGGTTGCCTGGGGCTGACGCTGGGAACCGGAATGGGAATGGACTGAAAGAGGGCACGAGAGGAGAGATCTTTTTTGGCTGACAGAAATGTTCTAAAATTGTATTGTGATGATGGCTGTAGAAACAATCATCACCCAATAACATCACATCACTTAAAACAGGTGGATTTTATGATCTTGTAGATTACACGTCACCAAAACTAAGCAGGGAGCAAATGAATGCTCCCGAGGGGGTGCCCCGCAGGTGGTCTGAGCCTTTCACTGTACTGCTCTGGACGATGCTGGGGACACGGTGGTGACTAAGACTACCCAGAGCTCAGGGCCGGGAGTGGGGAGACACAGGCACACGGGTCAGGGTAGGGATGGGGGAAGCCTAAGTGGCTGCAGCAGATTCAGATGAGAAGTCAGAGAGGACTTCCTGGCTGAGTGAACGACTGAGCCAGACCCCAAAGGATCATGTTGCCTGTGATCGTGACACTAGTCTTTTGGTTTTTTGCTGTTTTCCTTAAACACTTTTCCTGTTAAAACCTTAATGATCTCTCCATTAATCCGGCCCTTCCGCGAGTTCCGCAGGACAGGGCCACACGGGGGCGCTGTTCTACTGCGCTCCGGGAGAATCTACCGTGATCGCCGTGGCCTTGCAGGAGCCGGAGATGCGAGCGGCGCGTTCAGGGCGGAGCGGGGAGATGGGGGTTGTTTGTCGAGGAAAAGGTTTCCGAAGGGCAGCGCGTGTCCCCTGCGTAGGGTGGAGGAAGCAGCCCCTGCGAGCCGCTGATCGTCAGCGGGGCGGGGGGCCGCTCTCGGTCCTGCGCGGGAGCCCGCGGCGCAGGGAGCATCTTTCCGAGGCGCTCCAGGAAGGAGGCGGAGCGCTAAGCGAAGTCTGGCGTGGAATTTCCCAAAATATCCCTGGCCGCAGCCGTCGGTTCCTGGAGAGGAGGCGCCGGGGGCGGGGGTGGGGGGGAGTTTGGGTTTGGTGGGGCGGAGCTTTTCAAAGAGAACAGGGAAGGGGGCGCTCAAGCAGCCTGAGCTGCACGTCTCCCCAGAGATGACCTCGATGCGGGCGTGGGGTTGGGGGGAATACATCACGTGGCGTTAGGTGGGACGAGGTCACTGGGGAGGGTGGTGGCGCTAACTCCGCGTCCCTGGCTCTATTCTGAGTCTTCTTTGGGCGTGGGAGGGAAGATGGGGAAACTGGCAAAGAGGAGGCCTGGGAGATAACGGGTCCGCGCAACTCCACATCTGCTTCAACCGGGATTGGGGGAGGGGGGCTTCGTGTGTGTGTGTGTGTGTGTGTGTGTGCAGGGGGAGGGCGTCAGAGAAAGACTGCTTTGGGCACAGCGAAGAATGGTTTTCTGTAAAGATCAGCCTCTGGCATGGGAGACGACGGCCTTGACTCTGTCCTTGATTTTCTGTGTGCTGCGTGGCCTGTTTCTCCATCATACCAATAATTCGAATCACCTCTGAGTCCTAGGCTCTTTCTGACCCTCTCACTCGCCCGTGGTTTGTAGAGGTGAATTGCTGAAATGGCCTCTTCTGGGCCTGGCCTTGTGCCCGGACATCAAAATGACCAAGACATCCCCAGACCCATTCCTCACCCATAGTCCAGTGGAAGATCAGATAGTGACAGCGCAGAGTGGGTCAGGCCTGGTCTGGGAGAAACAGAGAGGAGTTAGAGCCAGGATGGGAGATGCTCGGGGCCCCTAAGGACCCAGCTGGAGACAGCGCTCCGGACTTGGCCTGAAGAGTCCAGAGTTTTGAAGGGATTGAATGGGGGCAGGGCCTTGGAAGAGGCTCCACCTCTACAAAGAGGAGATCTTTGAAGAATGAGTAGTGTCCTGTGAACTGTTAACCGAGAGCTGACACGGATCTATATCTGACTCATTGATATGAAATGGCATATCCAGGACATTCTATTAATAGGGGAAAATAAAGCAAGTATTAGTCACTCAGTCGTGTCCAACTCTTTGTGATCTCATGGATTGTAGCCCGCCAGGCTCCTCTGTCCGTGGGATTTCCCAGGCAAGGATACTGGAGTGGGTGGCCATTCCCTTCTCCGGGAAGTCTTCCAGACCCAAGGATTGAACCCAGGTTTCCTGTATTACAGGAAGATTCTTTACTGTCTGAGCTACCAGTGAAGCCCCCAAATAAAGCAAACTGCAATACAAAAAAGTTTTTAAAAGGAATGAGTAGCATTCTTCCTGGAGAAGGTGCAGTGTCAGGAAAGGGTATTGTAGGCAGAAGAAATGGCATCTGCAAAGACTTATTGAAGCACAGCTCCTTCCAAGCAGAGTCCTTTGCTTGCTCCCTAGGAACCCTCTTTGGTGCCCAGGCAGACCATCTGTCACAGGTCCCCTAGTCCAGGATCCAGCTGGTTGATGGGCTGTAATATAAACCCTTGAGGGCAGATCCTAGGCTTCTCCCCTCACAGCCTAGTGGTTCAATGACTGACTGGGCTTGAGGTCAACCAGACGCTGGACTTGAATCCCAGCTCCCCCACTAGTCAGATGTGTGACCCTGGGTGACTCAATGTCCTGATTTATCAAATGGAGATATGGGGTTGGGTTTCTTGAGGCCAGCCTCCTCATTTTAAAGAGCTATAAAGGAATAAACATGTCATTTATATAGTATATATATTTAAATTTATATATTTATACAAACTTTGTAGATTGTTATCAAGAAACCCAGGAGACAACAGAGAAACTTAAAAACGTGCTGCCATGTCAAATGACTTTGGCCTATGTTATGGAAAATGCAATTGGTGGAACATGAAGCCAGCTCAAAGCTGTGCTATTCCAAACCTAATTATTTAAAATATTAATACTAAACTTATTAGCAGCAGATTTTATACACACACACACATATATATATAGAATTCCTTGGTTCAAAATCTGTAAGAATCAGAAATGGAGTGATTAATTTGGGGTGCTCACTAATATCCACTTCTTGAGTCCTAGGTCAGCGTTACCTGCTATCATGCTGTGACTCAGAGGTTAATACGCAGGGAGACCCTTTCTACTCCCTTTGGTTTTAGATGACTGAGTGGAAAGGCTCGGTCTCCACACTGTCTCCCCTGGACACATACCCTGCTTTCTCGAGGGGCACCATTATATTCTTCCTTTATTGGTTGTCCTTGTATAATACAAATCTGCAAGTTTAGATACAAAAAAATTTGGAAATAAAAGATAGAAAAGTACCCGCCAGGCACCCCTTCCTTCTTCTTGGAACCCCTCCCCAGCGGGCACTGACGTGAGGTAACTGAGCTTCTTCTTCTTCCCTTTCCCCTTCCTCCTACTCCACCTCCTGACCCCCCAACTTGGCCCCCTATCCCCTTGAGACCTTGGTCCAAAGAAGAGGTGGGCCCCCGAGGGGAGGGGAGGGGTGGGAGAGGTGAGCACAGCATTGGCAGTGAACGCAGCAGGTGGGCAGAAGGAAGCCCTTTGCTTGTGCTGTGTATGGGGGTGGGATGATCAGCCTTGGGGTGGGCACTCAGGTGGGGCCCAGGAGGGCCCCTAGGTGGGTATCCCGCCTCCATCCCACCCAACACTGGAAGGTAGAGAAGGTCAACAACAGAAACTGGGAAATGTAGCTCAAACCAAGGTGCTCAGTGGGACTCCATCCCCCTGTGTCTGGAGTGGGGGGAGAGGAGGTTGTGCCAGCATAAGTCTGGCAAAGAAATGGGTCCCTTAGCCAGGCTGGGTCCGTCCCTGAATTCCATCCCGTCGCAACCTGGGCGTCACAATGTCAGTTCCATAGTGGTTGTGGGAGGTGGTCGAGAGAAGGGGTTAGAGGGGCCATGGGAGGGTGCAGGACTAGGGGAGAGGTTGGGCCTCCACTCCCAGGTGTGGGGCACCCGGAGATGATGGGGTGGGCAGGGCGGCTCGGGCTACAGTTCAATCTCGAAGGTCTTCTGCAGGTCGCCCGAGAAAGGGTTGGAAGGCTTCTCCACAGCAGGTTTGCCTTCTAATGCTGCCCACTGGGCCTCAAAGGGGTCCAACTCAGGGGCCGGGGCCGGTGCTGGCTCGGGGGGCCAGGGCGCCCCATTGGGGCGTGGACGCGCCTGGCCCCCAGGGGCGCTGGGGGCGGCAGGAGGTGGGAAGGCCCCAGCTTTCCCGAGCAGGGTGGCGGACTGGGGCTGGAGCTGAGCGGCTGAGCAGAAGGCGTTGGCCACCATCTGTGAGGGGGTGATGCCCACCACGGGCACGTGGGGCATGGGCGGGTAGCCCAAGCCTGGGTAGGCGGGCACAAATGGGGGCTGCATGTGCGGGGCCGGCAGGAACACAGCCACCTGGGCAGGTGTGGCATCGAAGGGCCCCACGGGGGCAGGGAAGGGCTGCAGGCCGGGTGGCACAGTGGGTACAGGGGCCGCCTGCTGTTGTTGCTGCTGCTGCTGCTGCTGTGCCTTTGCCACCTGGGACACTTCCTCCAGCCACCTCTCGGCCTCCGAAGGGGTCCGCTTGTGCCCGGGCTGGAAGGCAGCTGCGGGGGGCACAGAGGGCTCACCCCAGGCAGAAGTTCCTGGAGAGAGAAGAAGGGCAGTTAGGGGGTGTGGGCTACAGCAGAGAGAACCCCAGGCTGGGGACCAGACCCTGCACCAGGCTGCCTGCCTTGCCTCTAGCCTGGCTCCTTATTAACTGCATGGACTTTGGGCAAATGACTTGACCCCTCCTGAACCACATAAGGTCATACAGGACTCAGAAAATTCAGTTCTCAGATTCTAAGGTCCTGAGATGGAAATTTATAGGCAAGGGTGACAATCACACAGGCTGGCTTCCCTTTTGGTTGGTCAGTAACAAACCTGTTATTAAATATTTTTCAATATCACCCTTGGCTCTAATATTTTGACAGTATTGTTTTAGAAGGCGAAGATTCTAAGATCGCATGGCTCTTTCTCAGAATGTACTATTCTAACATGGTGGGTAAGTTTCAGCAGTTTTAAGTTTGCATTTTCAAAGATTCTAGAGTTCTAAATTTACATTGTTTGGAATTCCAAGGTGCTTCCCCGATTCTAGGATAAGCATGTGGTTCGAGGGGGACTACCTGGCATTATTTTCTCAGAGAGCCTGCTTTCGAGGCTGTGAGATTCCCAGGTTTTGTGGTTCCAAATCTATTAGGTTCCAATATCTTGTGATTCAAAGACTGTAGGTGTCTAGATTTTGCGGTTCTAAGACAGGAAGGTTTAAACACTGATCCCATTGTTCTAAAGTTCTAATCCCATAATTCTTATGTTATTTTATGGTTCTAGGATGAGTCCATGTCCCAGAGATGACCCTGTGGTTCTGAAGGGGTGGATTCCATGATTCTACGATGATTCATAGCTCTTAAATGATCCATGGCCCTAAGATGATTCCATGGTTCTACAGCGATCGATTCCATGATTTCAGGATGATCTTGAATGCTCCATGTTTCTATGGTAATCTCACAGCTCTTAGATGACCCAGGGTCCTAAGCTTGTGGGATTCTAAGATTCCCAGAGTCTCTGCAGTGGTCCTGAAAGGAGCAGGGGCATGCAGGAGGAGCACTGCAGGCCATGTGCCTCAGGAGCAGGGCGGAGCTTACCTGTTGAGGCTGGCGGTGGCCCTGATGCTGGGGCTCCAGCGCTGGCGAAGGACGAGCTGATCTGCGTGCACAGGGCACTGATGCTGTCGCTGTCGCCGGCGCCAGGCGGCCCCGTCTCAGGCACTGGGGAGTCAGGGAGGGGTGGAGGTCAGAGAACAGGCCCAGGCTCTGCCCCTGACCCCAGCCCTGGGGGCAGCCCTCACGAGGTGTGTGGGTCAGTGGATGCACTCTGCAGGAACTAAGTGGCCACGGCCGCAAAAACAACTGTGGGTGTGTGTGTCACACCTGAGTGGTCCAAGAGCCAAGCAGTATTGTGACAGCAAAGTGATTCAGTTATGCATACATCTGTGTATATATATGTGTGGGTATTCTTTTTCGTATTCTTTTCCATTATGGTTTATTACTGGATATTGAGTATTATTAACATATTAATATTCAAGGCCCCTGTGCTATACAGTAGGGCCTTGGTTAGCTATTTTATGTATAGTAGTTTATACCGATTATGTGTTTTCTAAGTGTGTGTAATGGTCACACCTGGTTCTGCAACTTCTGTGTGTGTATGTGACTTTTGGTTGCTCCTCCAAGTGTGTGACTTCCGAGTGTGAAACCCAGCAGAGTGGGACATCTGTGTGAGTCCATGAAACTTCTGGGTGGTAAGTCACATCCAAGCAAGTGTGCAATCGGCTACAGGCACTCGAGGCCTCCACATAAAGTCTGGGGTCCCTGCCCCCTCAGAGAGCAGATGTGAGAGCCCTGGGGGTGTGCTTACTGGCAGGCTGCTTAATGAGCACAGCAAGCGCGAGGGTGTGTGCAGGACACAGGAGTGAGCTGCAGGGTACGGAGTGAGCGTGCGTCATCCCCAACAAGCGCTGGCACCTGCTCTGCAGTCACCTTTTGGACGAGCCCAGCCTCCTGGATACAGATCAACGCCTCCCACACCAATCCCCAGGGCCATAAGAGGGAGGTGTCACAGATCTGGCATATGGAAACAGAAGAGCGAGCCAGACCGCATGACTTCACTGACAGCTGGGAGGAAAGGCAGCCCTCCTGCCTGTCTCCCTCGGGCAAAACATAGTTCCATGCCACCTCTCTTCTCTCTTCCCCATGGTAGACGTTGTTTTTAAATCATGACATATGCCATGTCTCTCTTTTTCTTGGTCCACGGCAGACATTAGTAATCAAACACGATGCTTTTCTTCCGTTAAACTCTTTGCTCACTTTACCCTTCACCCAGCCAGACCTTGGGGCTCTGTTGGCCAAATGCTGGAAGAAAGGACTGGTAATTCCATCTTTCCTCCAACATAAAAGGACACTTGTACTGCCTCTCTGCTATCACCAGCGTGGCAGACATTGCTAATCAATGATGCCATGCTACCTTCTGCCTCTCCCAGGAAGGCATGTCTAATCAATAACAATGGGTGCTGCCTCCCACAGTCCTTTATCCACAAGCAACATGACGAATCCGTCACTGTGCTCCCTGATTCCATGATCCCCAAGCTACTTGTGCCCTTCATCTCCTGCTTCCATAAGCTAAATTCTGGGATTCATCTCTTGAGCAAAATGTAATACTCCTGCTCCCTCTTCTGGCTTGCCCAAAGCAAATTTTGGTGATTAAACATGTGGTGTGCCACCTTATTCTCTTTTCATGCCAGACACTGGAAGGAGACCGTAATGTCTGTCATCACTCAGTTCTCCCTGCCCTAAGCAAACATTCTTCTGAACCTGTATCCTTCACCTGCATCTCATAGCTCTGCTGGTCAAAAGCTTGGAAGGGAACATTAGCCTGTGGTGCTTCAGTTGCCTCCTGAGCGCCAGCATGGCATCCGGGCCCAGCTGCTCTCCTCTCCCCTGCCCACGGAAGTTTTGCTCATCAATTATGACGTATGCCACCTCTCTCCTGTCCCTAACTACAGCAGACAGTACTAACTGATCATGACTCGAGCCACCTTCGTGCTGTCCCTTACCCAGAGCAGACACTGCTAGTGGATCACAGCTTCCACTACCTCCCTCCTTGCCCAGACTGATGGCAGACATCGCTAATTGATCATGATGCGTTCCCCCTTTCCTTTGCCTGTGGCACACTGTGCTAATCAATCGTGACGTGTACCACCTCTTCCCTATCTCTTGCTCAGAACGGTCAGGGGCATTGATCCCAGTGTTCCTTCTTGCTGAGTCCTGGGCTCACCTGTGCCCTTCACCTGGAAGTCAGTGCGGCGCTGCAGCGTGGATGGCAGCTCATTCAGCCGTAGGCTCAGCTGCCGTTTGAAAGGCGAGTTCTTCTGGCTGAGTGCTGGGAACCCACGGAAGGAACCCTGGCGAACCAGCTGCTCCAGGGGGGCATGGCGCCGGGGGATGGCAGCCGCAGTGGTGCCTGCAGCCACTGGGGTGCCTGCCTCACCCTTCTCACCAGGGGATGTGGTGGCCGGTGTTGGGGACACGTGCCCAGGCTGGGCAGGGCCAGGAGCCGCAGTTGGGGCAGCTGCTGCTTCTACTAGAGACATAGGGGAGAGAGAGATGGTTAGATACCTCCTACTGGCATGGGGGCCTCTCCTCAGTCCCCTTGATTGTTTTCCAACGCTGCCTTCCTCACCCCATGCGCCCTGGCCTTAAGACAAGCTGGTCAGAGCCATGAAATGTCCCTCATCCCTACCCAAGCCAAGACCACGTTCCCCAGGAGTCCCATGGGGAGTCATCACCCAACCTGACCCTCTGTGTGTCTCAAGCTTTCTGTCCTCCATCCATCTTCCTCTGCTGCTTCTGCTATTTCTCCCTCTGAGATCTCTTGTTTCCCTTTCTAATGAGTTTAACAAACACTTCTTTGGTAATGTAGCAGGCATTGTTCCAAGTGCCTTGCAAGGACAAACTCATTCAGTCCTCACCACCACCCAATGAGGGTGAAACTGTCTTTATCCCCGTTTTACAGATGCAGTAACTGAGACCCAGAAATGGCAAGTGACTTGCCTGAGCCACACTGTGAAGGAAGGGGCAGGCTGATTCCACAATCTGAGCCCCAAACGACTGTGCTAACCTGCCTCTTCCTCTGGCCTGCTCTCTCGCGTTATGCTGTCGTCCTCCGTCATTCCATCTGCTCTGTTCTTTGTCTGCCTCCCACCACTCTTCCTGCCTCAAGTACCTCCTCCATTCCTTCAGTTGCTACCCATTGTTCTAGACCCAGCTTGGCATACTTCCTCTGAGGAGTTTTCCAGATTGTTTCAATCCCTCAGCTTCGGATCGCTCCCCTTTGGGGCTGCTTTGTCCTCTGTGGGTACCTGGTCTCCCCACTCAGCACAAAATGGCAGGGTTCTCCTCACTCCTGCCTGTACACAAACACACAGCCATCCTCCCACGAGGCCTCACCTGAGCCACAGCCTGAGTGCTGTGCGTGTGTGCTTAGTCACTCAGTCGTGTCCGACTCTTTGTGACCCCATGGACTGTAGCCCACCAGGCTCCTCTGTCCATGGAGATTCTCCAGGTAAGAACACTGGAGTGGGTTGCCATGCCCTCCTCCAGGGGATCTTCCCAACCCAGGGATCGAACCCAGGTCTCCCACATTGTAGGCAGATTCTTTACTGTCTGAGCCACCAGGGCAGATGAGTGCCAGTGAGGTTAAACTCAGGGGCTTCCCAGGAGGAACTAGTGGTAAAAAAAACCTGCCTGCCAATGCAGGAGATAGGAGTCGTGGGTTTGATCCCTGGGTTGGAAGATCCCCTGGAAGAGGGCATGACAACCCACTCCAGTGTTCTTGCCTGGAGAATCCCACAGACAGAGGAGCCCCCTGCTGGCTACAAACCTTAAGTTTACATTTGTCTAGTTTTGACAACTGTATACACTGTGTAACAAAACTGTGTAACATCAAGATCTAGAACATTGCCACCAACCCAGACCATCCCCTCATGCTCAGTCAGTCCCCACTCCCTAAGAAACAACCGTTGTTCTGATGTTTTTTGTCACAGACTACTTTTGCCCATTCTGTAAGTTCACACAGAGTATACAGTTCAGCAGAGCCATTCAGTATTATGCTCTTGTCTATGGGTATTATCCCTCGTCGTGTAGTTGTGCACAGAGGCCCAAGCCACACACTGCTCGGCTCTTGGACCACTCAGGTGTGACACACACACACACGTGCACAGTTATTTTTTTGGCCATGGCCACTTAGTTACTGCAGAGTGAATCCACTGACCCACACACCTCGTGAGGGCTGCCCACAGGGCTGGGTTCAGGGGCAGAGCCTGTTCCCTGACTTCCCAGTGCCTGAGATGGAGCTGCCTGGTGCCAGGGACAGCGACAGCATCAGTGCCCTATGCACGCAGATCAGCTCATCCTTTGCCAGCGCTGGAGCCCCAGCATCAGGGCCACAGTCCACGGGGTCGCAAAGAGTCCAACAGGACTGAAGTGATTTAGCACAGGGAATGCAGGGAGGCCGCCCAGCACTTCTCCCATCGTCCACGAGGGGGCGATGAGGCTCTCCCCCAGGTCAGGCTGAGGGCAGTGGAACCAGGCTGGGATGGGTGAGAACCACTAAACCACTTCTGCCCCCACCACGTGGGGCCTCAGAAAGTCTCCTCCTATCTCCGGGCTGCAGGTTCCCCAACTTAACCTAGAATAAACATCTGGCTGCCTCCCCAGGCCTCCTGAGAGCCTCAGTTGAGACAGTGAATGCTCAATTGCTCTGGAATCCCACAAAAGCTTAGTAAACAACTGTGGAAAGGGCCCTGTTCCCTATCTCCTAAGCTGAAGAGAGCTCTTTTGTAGATGTGCGGTGCATCCAGACTGTGAATCAGTGCATCATGGGCAAAACACCGTGATGTGTTCAGCAAATCATATACCACACTTTGTAAACCCTCATTTTTGTGGTGCAAACTCTAAAATGCTTTCTCCCTGGAAACCATAATATGGTTGGAAACATATTCTCTCCTTTGGATGGAAATAGCAAAATCCATTGCAAACTCTAAAGTACATGCCGTTCTTGGTAAATTCTAATATCTTATATAAGTAGTAAACTTACCCACTCAGTGTGTTCTTTTACAAACAATAAAATATCATACACTCAGGCCCTCTGTTAACTATACTTCGTAATCTGCTTTGCCACTGATAAAGTTATTTACAAATTCTGATAGAAGATGTAAACAGAAAATATTTTGTAAGCTGTGAAGAAATCTTTAAATTTGTCAAGAGGTTTGTAAGCGGTCACATAATTTACCAAGAAAAATAGACGTTGTAAACCTGAATATTATAGCACGTGATAAAAACTTGTTTTCTTAACTTTTTCGCTAGAAATGTTTTAAGCTTACAGAAAAGATGTAAAAATGGAACACAGGGCGCACAGGTTCTCTTAACAAATGTTCCCCAGTGTTAACTTGTTAATGTATTTGATCTGTCTCTCCTTCCATAATTGTCTTTCTGTAACATTTAAGTTGCATGCAATAGCCAAGACATGGAAACAACCTAAATGTCCATTGACAGATGAATGGATAAAGAATACGTGGTGTATATACATATATACACATACATACATACAATGGAATATTACTCAGCCATAAAAAGGAATGAAATAATGCCATTTACAGCAACATGAATGGCCTTAGAGATGATCATATTAAGTGAGGCAAGTCAGACAAAGACAAATATCAAAGATGTCACTTATATATGGGATCTCACAAAATGATACAAATGAACTTGTTCGCAAAACAGAAATAGGACTTCCCCTGTGGCTCAGTGACTCTGCCTGCCAACGCAGGAGACAGTTTCCATCCCTGATCTGAGATGATTCCACATGCCACAGAGCAACTAAGTCCCTGTGCCACAACTGTGAGCCGTGCTCTAGGGTCCAGGAGCGGGAACTAATGAGCCCACCTGCGGCAACTACGGAAGCGCTCGCGCTCTAGAGCCTGGACTCTGCAACGAGAGGAGCCCCCGCAGTGAGAAGCCCCCGCCTGCTGCAACTAGAGAAAAGCCCACGTAACAAAGAAGACAGCACAGCCAAAAATAAATAAATAAATAAAATTAGGAAAAAACCCAAACACACAGAAATCGAAATAGACTCACAGAGAAAACAAGCCTATAGTTACCAAAGGGGAAGTGGAGGGGGGATAAATTAGGACTTTGAGACTAACAGATGCTGCTGCTGCTACTAAGTCGCTTCAGTCGTGTCCGACTCTGCGACCCCAGAGATGGCAGCCCACCAGGCTCCCCCGTCCCTGGGATGCTCCAGGCAAGAACACTGGAGTGGGTTGCCATTTCCTTCTCCAATGCATGAAAGTCAAAAGTGAAAGTGAAGTCGCTCAGTCGTGTCCAACTCTTAGCGACGCCATGGACTGCAGCCCACCAGACACCTCCGTCCATGGGATTTTCCAGGTAAGAGTACTGGAGTGGGGTGCCATTGCCTTCTCCAAGATACACACTACTATATGTAAAATAGATAATTTGTAAAGAATTTTATCAGAGTATAATTTCTCACTTGGGGAATTAAACATGGATATGATACCATTAGGTAATCTACATTCCATATTCCGATTTCTAATCATATTCTTTATGGATATTAATATATATATTTTAATATATATAATATATTGAATACATATATTTCTATAATATCCAGGATCCAATACACGATTGAACATTGCATTTTTAATTAATAATATCTGTCAAATCTCTTCAATCTCTTTTATCCTGAATCCCAATGGTAAATTCTTTGTAAATTCTAAGCAGTGTTTTCCAAAAATTTAAAAACTAAAATCCACAGTAAAAAGAAAAAAAATTATGTTTTACCCCACACATAATACACTCAAATATTTAAAAAACACAGTTTGAGAACTTACAAACCGTTTGCCTTTGAACTATGTTAGAGCTTGCCAGGTATTTTTCCAACTTTCATGACAGCAATCCACAGTAAGAAACACTTTACCTAGTAACCCGTCCCCCTCCCCACCACGCACATAGAACCCCCTGACATAAAAGTACATAACTACACTTATCCTGACTACATTCCCCTACGCTGATATTTTTCTGTTGTTTTCTATTTTCTTAAACTGCTAACCACAACCCAGCAATTTGACTCCGACAACCCATTAACAGGGTGGATACACAGTTTGAAAAGCTTGGGAACCTCCTTGGGCTAGCAGATAATAAAGCGCTCGGTGAGCTCTGCCAGGGTTTGTGGCCGGTAGAATATTGCCCAAAGGACTCCTTAAACCCAAGTATGCTGTAGAAACTGTAACCAGACTTCGTGGTCGGTGCCTTGCCTTTGTTTGTCTTTTTCTTTTTGGGGGTGGCTTGTTTGGGGTTTTGTGTGTGTTTTCTTTCCTGCTTTGTAGGCTGTAGAGCCCCTGTACCTGCAGACTCGCCTCACCCAGCCCGGATCCCTCAGCCGCACCCCGGCCCTCCGATGCCCCGCCCCGCCCGCCGGGCAGCACCCACCTCTCTTCTTGTCCTGGGCCTCCCGCTCTGCCGGCCGCCCGCCCCCAGACAGGCGGAAGGAGCCCTCGCGGGCGAAGCTGGTGCGGCTGGCGTCGAAGGCAGCCGTGACCCCGCATTCCTTCTCCCGCCGCTGTTTCCGCTCCAGGCAGGCGGCGAAAGCACAGCCCACCGCGTGGCTCAGCCTCTCGCCCTGTGGGAAGACGTGGACTTGGGCTCAGCCACCCTGTGTGATGCAGACCAGACGCCGGGAACCCCGGGTTCCAGCAGCTGGGTGACCTCGAGTCCCTTCACCTCTCTTGGGCCTCCGTGCACAACTACGTATGTGTCAGCAAAAATCTTGTGTAGCCCTGGGTTGAGCCCTGGTTTGCACCCTTTTACAGAATCCTCAAGAGTGCCAGGAGGTGGACAACCTTATGAACCTATTGTACAGATGAAGAAACTAAGGTTCGGTCAACCTGCCCATTTTAACAAGTGAATGGCAGAGTTGGGATTCTCATGAGGTATGTCTGACTTCTGTTCCCTAAACAAGATGTCCTGCTGCTGCTGCTGCTAAGACGCTTCAGTCGTGTCCGACTCTGTGCGACCCCATAGACGCCAGCCCACCAGGCTCCTCTGTCCATGGCATTCTCCAGGCAAGAATACTGGAGTGGGTTGCCATTTCCTTCTCCCAGAAGCAAGATGCTCAGTAACCTCTTAAAGTTAAATTTGAGGACAAACATCCTCAACCCGGTGCCAGCAATCTGAATCCAACAGCACATTAAAAGGGTTATACACCATGATCAAGTGAGATTTATTCCAGGAATGCAAGGTTGGTTTAACATATGAAAATCAATCAACCACATTAATAGAATGAAAGAAAAAAAAAACCCACATGACTGTCTTGATTCTCACAGGGAAAGCATATGACAAAATCCAGCACCCTTTCATAATAAAAACATCCAACAAAGTTGGAATAGAAGGGATTTCCTCAACCTTATAAAGGACATTTATGAAAAACTCACACTTAACATTATCCTTAGTGGTAAAAGACAAAGCTTTCCCTTAGATCAGGAACAAGATGAGGATGCCATTTTCATCATTTCTATTCAACACCGTATTGGAAGTTCTATCTAGAGTAACTAGATAAGACAAAGAAATAAAAGGCATCCAAGTTGGAAAGAGAGAAGTAAAATTACTTCTGTCTGCAGAAAGCATGATCATATACTTAGAAAATCATAAAGGAGCTACAATTAGTACAAATAAATAAATTCAGCACAGTTGTAGGATACAAAATCAACACATGAAAAAATCAGTTACATCTGTATACACAGGCAGTAAACAGTTCAAAAATGAAATTAAGACAATTCCATTTACAGTACCATTAAAATAATAAAATGGTTAAGAATAAATTTAACCAAGAAAATAAAAGATGTAAACATTTAAAACTACACAACATTGTTGAAAGAAATTTAAGAAGACTTAAATAAATGGAAATACATCCTGTGTTTGTGGATTGGAAGACTAATGTTGTTAAAAGGGCAATATTTTCCAAAGCATTCTGCAGATTGGATGCAATCCCTTTTAAAATCTGAATGGGCTCTTTCACAGATGGAAAAGCTGATCCTGAAATTCTTATGGAATTGCAAGGGACTCAGGACAGCCAAAACAATTTGGAAAAAGAATAAAATAGAAGAACTCACACTTTCCAGTTTAAAAACTTACCTAAAGCTAAAGTATTCACCACAAAACAATGTAATACAAGCATAAAGACAGACATATAGACCAACGAAACTGAGAGCTCAGATACAGACCCACACATCTATGGTCAACTGATTTTCAATAAAGGTACCAAAACTATCCAATGAAGGAAGAACAGTCTCTTTAACAAATGGTCCTGGAACAACTGGATATTCACATGAAAAATAAATTAGGGTTGACTCCTACCTCACATCATTTATAAAAATTACTCAAAATGGATCAAAGACCTAAATATAAGAGTTAACGCTATAAATGGTTAAATGGTTGGATGGCATCATCAACTCAATGGACATGAGTTTGAATTGGCTCCAGGAGATGGTGAAGGACAGAGAAGCCTGATGTGCTGCAGTCCATGGGGTCACAAAGAGTTGAACATGACTGAGTGACTGAACAACAACAAGACTATGAAACTCTTTAATAAGACATTCGGTAGATCTCTATGACCTTGGATTTGGCAATGAATTCTTAGATATGATATATGACACTCAAAACAGAAATAACAAAAGAAAAAAATTGAGAGATTGAACTTCATCAAAATGTGTACATTTGTACATCAAAGGACACTATCAAGAAAGTGAAAAGACACCCCACAGAATGAGGGGAAAGTTTTGCAAATCACACAACTGATAAGTGTCTCATATCCAGAATATATAAAGAGCTCTCACAACAGTAAAAAGTTAAACAACCCAATTAAAAATGGGTAAAGGATTTGAGTAGATATTTCTCTGAAAAAGGTGTACAGTTGGCCGATAAGCACATGAAAAGATGCCCAACATCATTAGTCATCAGGGAAACACAACAATGAGATACCACTCACATCTATAGGATGGCTATAATTTAAAAAAAATGCTGACAAGGATATGGAGAACTTGGAACCCTCATACAGTGTGAGTGGGAATGCAAAATGGTGCTGCCACCAAGGAAAACAATTTGGCAATTACTCAAAAAATGTACAATGCTATGTGTAAAACAGATAGCTAGTGGAAAACTGCTGTATAGCACAGGGAGCCCAGCTCAGTGCTCTGTGGTGACCTAGATGGGATGGGAGGTTGAGAGGCAGGTCCAAGAGGGAGGGGATATATGTATACATATAGCTGATTCACTTCATTGTAAACAATATTGTAAAGCAACTATACCCCAATTGAAAAAATTAAATTTACTATATGCCCCAGCAATTCCACTCCTAAGTACATACCCAGAAGAATTAAAAACAGGTATTCAAACAAATACTTGCATACCAATGTCCATTGAAACACTGGTCATAATAGCCAAAAAATAGAAACAAACCAACTGTTCGTCAATGGATAAATAAAGTAAAATGTGGTATATCCATACAATGGAATATTATTTGTTCATAAAATGGAATTAAACACGGAGTCATGTTACAACAAGGATGAATCTTAAAAACATTATGCTAAGTGAAAGAAGCCAGTCATAAAAGATCATATCCTGTATGACTCAGTTTGTACACATTGTCTACAATAGACAACTCCATACAGATAGTAAGCAGGTAGTGACTTCTTAATTGGTATGAGGTGTCTTCTAGGAGTGATAAAATGTCTGGAACTAGATAGAAGTGACGGAATTGAGTAAACAGCATTATGAATATATATATGTCACTGAATTGTACAGGCTGTGAATGGGTGGAGCCATTGGTAAGGAACCTGCCTGCTAATGCAAGAGACGTAAGAGCCCCGGGTTTGATCCCTGGGTCAGGAAGATCCTCTGGAGGAGTGCAGGCAGTATTTTGCCTGGAGAATCCCATGGACAGAGGAGCCTGGCGGGCTTACAGTCCATAGGATCGCACAGAATCAGACAAAGACTGAAGTGACACAGCATGCACACACTCAGGGACTGTGAACACACCCCCTTTTCCAGATGAGGACACAGTTCAGTTCAGTTCAGTCGCTCAGTCGAGTCCGACTCTTTGCGGAACCGAAAAGAACTGCAGCACACCCATGAACCGCAGCACACCAGGCCTCCCTGTCCATCACCAACTCCCGAGTTCACCCAAACCCATGTCCATTGAATCGGTGATGCCATCCAACCTCTGTCGTCCCCTTCTCCTCCTGCCCTCAATCTTTTAAGGAGAGGAAAAGGGAGTGACTTGCCTGACACCACACAGCGGGCTGAGGTTGGGAATACCAGGGCATGGGAGATAAAGAGTCAGGTGGCTTCGGACTTCGGTGGTACTCACCGAATCCTTGAGTGCCAGGAAACAGTGGCAGATCCAGCGACGGGTGGTCCCATCACGGCAGATGTAGGAGAAAGCCTTGTCCAGGTTGCGGTCAGGAGCACAGAAGGAGACCTTTTCGATGGTCTGGTCCACCAGCAGATCCTGGAGGGAGGCCAGGAAAGGAATGTGAACTGTCTCTCGTGTACTCTTTCAGTATTCCCTTTGTGTCGGCACTGTGTCCTGTCCCAAATGGCTTGGGGACCCTGCATTTGTTGAAACAGCTGTGGACCCTGCTTACATGGGGCTCCCAGGTTTCGAGTGGGAGTCAGACTCATCACCCAATGGAGACAGGCCAGAGTCCCAGCCACGCTGTTCTTGATGGGCGGAGGGCTCAGGGCTGGATCTGGGAGGTGCGGGGGCTTTTGGGAGCAAGATGAGGTGCCTGACCCAAGCTGGATGGGAGTCCTGCAGAGCTTCCTGGAGGGGGTGAATCCTTTTCAGTCATTAACCTAATTGTCATCATGTGCTGGCTGGCTTCCCGGGCAGTCTCTGGACTAGGGGCTAGGGGCAGGGAATTCAATAGCGAGCAGACAGAGACCCAGGTCCTGGTCCACAGTGTTTCCATCTGGCCGGGCAGATGGACAATAAGCACATAACAGCTAACATTTATTGATCGGAACACTTCAGCTATGCCGGGCATGGTTTTAAACTATTTGCGCATATCTTCTCGTTGAATGGTAGGCTCCACTTTTATCCCCATTTTTGCAGATGAGGCAAGTGAGGCATGATAAGGGTTAAATCTCACCCTGCCCCCCTTCATGCCCGGGGTCACCCAGCTGGAAAGTGGGTGGGCTGGAAGACCAGCTGAGGCAACTATTCTACAGTCTGTGCTCTCACCCACTCTCCATGCCAGCTCACAAATAGCCACAGGACTCAATCCTGAATTAGGACTGTGAGATGTGCTAATATATTACAGGAGCACATAGCTGAATCTCAAAGGTCTCCGAGGGAGGGACATCCCAGAGGTGGGTGAAAAGGCCCCATTTGAGCAGGCTGAGAAGATGGAGGCCCACTGGTGCCCACTCCCAGGCCCACGGTCTCCTACCTTGGTCTTGTCATCCACCACCCGGAGCCCATCGGCTGACACCCACAGGACAGACTTCACAGACTTCCGACCCATCTGAAATGGAGGAGGACAGAGGGCGTGGTCAGGGCTGCCTCTTCTGCTCCGACCTCGCTCCCTCCCTGCTCCAGCCCTTCACTCACCGCCTTCAACTTCTTCACAGCATCTTCACACACGTGCATCCCCCGGGACTCCTCCACCTCCACGTGGCCCAGGTACTTGGTGGGGAAGGGACAGGAGAACGTGAAACAAGCAAAGTCATCAATGATTCTTAGTGTTCACTGGGCTGCTATATCAGACAATGTGTATATTAAGCACAGTGCGTGTATCAACTCATTACTCTGCATCTCAGAGCTACAAGGTGGGGGACTCCATTCTCCTCCCAGATATACAAGTGAGAAAACTGAAGCACAGCTCGGACTAGTGATTCTCACTCTGCCTCTATCCCTGGGCTTTTTTGTGTGTGTGTGGAATATAATTGCTTTACAGTGTTGTGTTAGTTTCTGCTGTACAACGTAAATCAGCTGTACATATATTCCCTCCCTCTTGAGTCTCCCACCCGTCCCCTAGCCCCCAATTCTGCCCCTCTAGGTCATCACAGAGCACCAAGCTGGTCTCCCTGGGTTATACAGTAGTTTCCCACTAGCTATCTATTTTACTCATGGTGGTATACATATGTCAATATGATTCTCCCAAATTTAGCCCTTCTCCTTCCCCCGCTATATCCACAAGTCTGTTCTCTACATCTGCACCTCTCTTCTTGTATCCCTGGGCTTTCTTAACACATCTCGGTGTCCTTCTGAGTGACACAGTGCCTCTGCACCTGAGGACTGGCCTCATGCAATGACTGATGGGAACTGGGGTACACATGCTCCAGCTCCCTCACCCTGCGGGTGGGATGGTTCGATTTCCCAGAGTTCCCCAGTGGCATCCAGCTCATTTGCTCACAGCTGTAGTTTAGTAAAACACACTTTATTGGCCGTCTTCCCATCCTCATTCTCTCCAGCATTTCCTGCATCTCTCAATAGCCTCTCACATGCGAGATCCACTTCTAGGGGAAGGGAAAATAAGGCAAGCTGGGGAGGAGAGGAGAGCGTGTGTGTGGGGGACCCCCCCTTCTGTGACCATCATCTGTTGTCTCCTAGCCAGGAAGAGACTGGTTGGAGATTTGAACCTGAATCTTGCCATCCCCCTTATAAATTTTAGTGTGCATTGTAAAGGGTCGTGGTGGTCTACACCCGAAAGCACTTGACAGAGATGAAAGTGAAAGTCGCTCAGTCGTGTCCGCCTCTGCAATCCCAGGGACTACACCGTCTTTGGAATCCTCCAGGCCACCATACTGGAGTGAGTAGCCTTGCCATTCTCCAGAGGATCTTCCCAACCCAGAGATTGAACCCAGGTCTCCCGCATTCGAGGTGGATTCTTTACCAGCTGAGCTACAAGGGAAGCCCACTTAACAGCGGAGGGCTTTGCAAATGCTACAGAACCTTTGTGACCTGCTAGTGCCCCCCTGGAAACTGAACTCGCACAGAGCGTGACTCCAGGCGGGACACGCCCCCCAACACACACTCCAGGTAATATTTTCCTGGCACAAGAGAAGGTGTCTTGGTTTTTAATCCCAGCTGTGAGGGACCCAGGCTGGGGGAGGTGGGCGTTGCTGTTGCAGGATCCACAGGTCTTTGCGGATATCAAGTCTCTTCCGCACAGGCCGAGGTCTCAGTCACCTCCCTGGGCACTGGAACGCATGCGCACACGTGAGACCGCTGGCACACAGCCGCAGCCACGCCCACCCGAGCCCCGCCCACTCACCCTGACCGGGAAGCTGCATGTGCCCTTGCGCACGGCGTCCTCGTCCGCCTGCCACTGGTGCGGGCGCGACGCTTCAGGCACATAGGCTGGCTTCCTCCGCCGCAGGCTCTGCCTTAGCTTGTTCATGGTGCCCGCCCCGTCTGCTGACACAAGACAGGGCTGTGGGTCAAGGGCGAGGGTCAGAGGCATGGGGCTCAAGGTGGGGGGAAACAATGCTCAGATAACTGACTGTTACCCATGACAGTGTGTGTCTGTGAGAGATCCTCAAAACACCGTGTCTGTCTAAGAGTGAAGCTGTTGGTGGTGAGGCTGTGTTTCCATGGCTGTTGTTTGTGACAGTGTCTGGGTCAGATCACGTGTTGTTGTTGGAGACAGTGTGGGTCTGTGAGTGTTGTTCTGGGGGTGTGTCTGTATGCAGCCATGCATCTGTGAGGGTGTACGAGGACATGAGGCTGTCGTCTTTGACACTGTGTTTGTGAATGTTATTTATGAAGGTGTGATGGTGTGAGAATGTGGCTACTGTCTATGACAGTACTGATTATTAGCCTTCACCAGTCCCCAGCTGGCCACTCACCTGGCTCCGTCCTGGAGATTTCAGGGGGCCCCAGGGCCCCACAGGGGGCAGGGGGCAGATGCTGCTCAGGCCTCCTGGGTCCGCCCTGCCCGAGGGAGGGAGGGAAAGTTGAGAAGCTGGCTTGGGGTGGGGCTCAATCCCTTACCTCACCCCTTCTTTGGATATCAGCCAACCCCCCTTCATCTCAGGATCCCTGATCAGAGTCCTGGTTGCTATAGCAACTGTTACTAAGGCAATCAGCCACCTGGTTGCAAGGACCTAGGAATGAGTAGGTGTGTTTTGGGAGCATCTGTTGGGGATGTCCTGGCCTCAGAAGGCCATCAGTACCCAAGGGGCTGGTGCGGAGAGGGTGCGGCCTTGCCCTTTAGACACATGTCCAGGGCTGCACACACACATACAGTCACAGGTATACATGCTCCAGTTGTCCCCAGCACCTGGTTATAGCTCTGCACAATTAGTTACATACAGACACAACCACAGCTGCACACACGGGATCACACAGATACACATCAACAGTCACAGCCACTGTAAATATCTGGCCACATATCCATGTTCACAGACACACAGTCTCTGCTACAGACCATTTGTCTGCAGGTAAAGAATCCGCCTGCAATGCAGGAGACGCGGGTTCAATCCCTGGGTCAGGAAGATCCCCTGGAAAAGGAAATGGCAACCCACCCCAGTATTCTTGGAGAAGGAAATGGCAACCCGCTCCAGTATTCTTGCCAGGAAAATCCCATGGACAGAGGAGACTGGGAGGGGGCTGCAGTCCATGGGGTCACAAAGAGTAGGCCATGACTGAGCAACGAAGCACGCACACACATACAGAGTGCCAGGCTGCCTAGACAGTGCCACAAATGTCTGGCCATACCAGCAACTGATATTCGGTCACGTCTCTTTTCTCTACCACATACAAAGAGCCGGGTCCAGGCACACCCACCAGGGCAGCCCATGAACAACCACACCCAACGAGAGTTGTTTCCTCAGGCACGCATCCAAGATACTCATGTCACAGACCCACCCATGAAGAATCACACCCTGCTGGAGGTCACCTGTTGGCACCGAGGCACACACAGTGTTCACACACAGCTCCCCTGCTGCCTGTTGACATCCGGTCAGGGATGCATGTAGACATACTGACACACATTTGGTCACACCCAGCCACAGCCACATGTGTCTAGTCATTGACCAGCACACGGCTGTACAAGGTCACCTAACCCCAACTGTATCAGTCACACCAACACACCTTTTTGGTCACACACTGTTACACAGTCATACATCCCAGTCAGAGCCATACCTTTGGTCACAGTATCAGCCACACTTCTATGGATGGTCGTCCATACGCAACCACACACAGGGACCCTGATGGCCATGGCCCACGCATTAGAGAGGAACAGGCACACAAACTCAAGACATGCATACAACCGTCTAGAGAAAGATCTCCTCTAGCCCCACTCAGACACAGCCAGACAGTTGGTGGCTCAGAGTCACTGTCATACACATTTCAGAAATGGTCATGTATCCAAAGTCCCACCCCAGGAGTGTCCACATTACCCAGCCATGTATCACAGTCATGGTACATCTACTGCAGTTATCTGCCGTCCAACTCCCAGCTGTACTATGGCACATCATCCCAGAAAAACATACAGTCTCTCTTCCTGCAAACACGTAAGTCACACAGACCAGTATAGGACCATGTACAATCACAGCCCCATGTGGACAGACACACCATATCTCATACACGGAAACATCAGCACACAATTTCCATTTCACACACCCAGATGGAGCACTTATAGCTACATTTACACAGAAGACATGGTTCCGGATGGAGACATGTGTACTGTCGGGAGACATTCACTCTGTCACCAAATCACACAGATTCAACAAAGCAGCCTTGCATGCCTGCAGGGACACACACCCACCCACTCCAAACAGCCACATGGCTATAGACTCACAATCTTACAGACCATGACACTGACACAAGTACGCAGAGTCACCCAGGGTCACAGAGACATGCAGGTCACACACAAATATAGAAGTCACAGTCTCATACACACACACCCACAAACACACGCAATCACCTGGTGCCAGCACATATAGACACACCTATAGGTTGAGTCACATGCAATTAAATAACTCACTATTAATAGTCAGGGTTTCAGACTCTCAAGTCAAATACATAACCCAAATCACAAGTACACAACTACAAATGCACAGAATCAGTCAGTATCAACACACAGACCTAAATGTAGTCATTTACACAACCCTGATCACATGCATAGATGTGGTTATGAACAGAAACAGACAAGTCACAGTGACAGCACACAACCTGTCACATAAGCACAATGTGACTTCATATACAAAGGCAGTCATACACCCAAAATTGCAGGCACAGTTGTGTGTCACACATGTGTTTGTGACAAACACATGTGTGACACATATAAAATCAGCTAGAGTCACAACCCCAAAGACTGGAAGTCATTAGAACAATCACACATGGACACAGAGTCATCGACACAACTCCACTTGCAGTCACAACTCCACCCACATCTTCAGTCAGCCATACACATGCCCAACCCCAGATTCAACGGATAAACTGTCACATAGCCAGCTAGAGTTACCAAGGTACACATGTGAGGGTCACAAAAGATGTAATCAAAGATACAACCAGAGTCACAACTACACACACAAACAGACGGAATGAAAAGTACTGGGTTTTGCACATGGAGCAAGCAGCTGTCATACATATATACACAGTCACACAAATGCTGGGGTCACACACAGATACAATCACAGGCACTATGAGACACAACCACAAACATGAAACACACACACACATACACACACACACGATTCCTCACAGTCTCCAGCAGCAGCTCACACACACACACACACACAGGCAGCCACAGTCACAAAAACACAGGGTCACACTCTTAGCCACCTCCCCATCTCTGGCTTCCCCCCCTCCCCCCCAGGTACCACACACAAAGCCGCCGTCACCAGCAGGGCAGACACTGCAGACAGACAGGGCTGTACCAGGTCCCTGGGGAGCCGCCCCCTGGCCCAGCCTGAATCCTGGAGCCTGGGGGACCAGAACCTAAGAGGGAGGCAGTGGATTGTCTGCGGGTGGGGCCCCTCCCAGACAGTTGGTTAGCCCCTGGGACAAAGAGGGTAGCCCAGGAGACCTGTGCCCTGGGACCCTTGACCAAGCCTTTTTGTGTGGGGGGGGGGGTTTGCCTGAAATTCCTATTATTTTATTCAGGCTTGCGGGGGATGGGGTTCCAGGCACAGAGACCTTGTTTTGAGAAAGGGATGTTCCTGGGACAGCGCCCAAGTGTGGGGGCGATGCTCTGCCCGGGATGCCTCTGAGGCCTGGGGACAGACTGTGCTTGGAATCCCCCCAGGCCTTGCCTTGGTGGAGAAGCTGTGTTCAGGGACCCCATTCTCAAGATCTTGCCTAGAGGGTTGTTGTGCTCAGAGACCTCCTCAGGCAGGGAGGGGTAAGGATTTTGTCTGGTGTGGCATCCCCTCTTAGAGGCCTTTGCTTCCTAAGGAGGTTGTGTCTTAGACCCCATCCCCAAAATCTTGCCTAGGAAGTTGTACCTAGAAGCTGTCCCCCTGCCCTTGATTTTTTGGAAGGGGAGATCTCTTTCTGGGATCCGTATCTCCAGAAACTGGGCAAGAGAGGGCCTGTGCCCTATCTCCCAAGATTCGGCTTGGAGCGGAGGGTATTCCTGGACTCCCCCACCCAGGACCACCCTCTCCAGCCTTGGCACCCTCTCCATCCGGGTGCCGCGGCCGCCTCCCACCCTCCGCCACATCAGCAGCGGCGCCGCCCCCCACCCGAGCCCCCCTCTCCCGCCCTTCTCACTCTGGCCGCCGCGCTGCGGGACATCCAGGGCTCGGGCGCCCCCGCCTCCCGCGGCCCCGGTTGGGCCCGGATCCCCGAGTGCTGCTGCTGCTCTAGCGGCTGCGGCGGCGGCAGCTCCGTCTGACGCGGGCCGGGGATGGGGGCCGGGGGTTGGTGCGGGATGCACGCTAGCTAGCCTGCTCCGCTCCCCGGAGGATTCCGTTCCAGGGGCGGAGGAGCGCCCCTCCCGCTTCGGCTCCCCGCCCAAGCCCCGCCCATTGGCCCACCGCCTGCTGGATATGCAGAGACCCCGCCCCTTGAGCGGCAATCCACGCCTATACGCAAATGTGACCCCGCCCTCTCCGGTGTGGCCACCGCCACGCCACGCCCATTGGCCCGTCTTGGGCTGAGCACGCACGTGAACCTCGCGGACACGCATTCCTCTCGGTCCATTCAGGGGTGGGCTCCCTTCCCCTCCGTGACCCCTGACCTCAGATCCCCTTAAGTTCTGCGTCCGAAAGATTTGCCTCGGGAGGCGCCTCACCGCCGCACATCCCCAAATCTTCCAGCTAACCCCACGGATCTCCCAGCCCAGCGGGGGCGGGCAGAATTGGTGACGAGGCACTTTTTGCTGGCAAGGGGAGGGGGAGTGAACAGACCCCGGCGTCCTGGTGCGCGGTCGGTTCAGCTTTGGGGGCGGGGGCTGGGACAGGGGATTGGTTTCTGG
>ML660220.1:1268754-1406568 GCA_007570785.1 Antilocapra americana | reverse complement strand
TGTGTTCTGGGGGGTGGGGAGGAAGGCCTTCTCAGCTGCCGAAGCCTTCGGAGCAGGTGGTCAGCACGTGCGGGAGGGGCGGGATGGGGGGCGGTAGGGAAAGTAGAGAAGGAGGTTCCTGGCAACAGATGGCCCAGGCAGGACTGGGGCTTTCAGACAAGAGGGTGGGAGGGGGCTGGCCATCTGCACCTGGAGGCAGCCTGCGACCTCCCCCTCCACCCCAACCCCCTGGAGCAGAGAAAAGAACTTGGGGAATGGGAGGGTCACTTTTATTAGGACTGAAGTTTCACACCGCGCCCCCCCCCCACCCCGCCCCAACCATGCCCTCCCCACACAGAGAAGATGCCACCAGGGAGAAGGCAGCTGGTGCAGGGGTGAGCAAGGCAAAGGTGAGTGCTGCCTCCGCCAACCACCACCCCCTCCTCTTTCACACACCACATCTATGGGGGACCTGAGGCAGAGGTGAGGGGCTCCCACTCTAGCTGCCTCTGCATCTCCGTGATGGCAGTGCAGAGGGGCCTAAGACTCTCTCAGATGTTTCCAGAAATAAATTAATACCAGGCTAGAATTCCTGGATGCTCCCTTTGGAGTGGGGAGGGCAGGACATGGGGGTATGAAGCTGGGAGTGTCCTAGTCCCAAGCCCAAGGTGGGTCCCCAGGCCTACAGCAGGGCGGGAAAAGAGGCCTCATAGCAGGGGATGGCCTGCTATGGGGCTGGAGTGCTGAGATGGAGTCTCTCTGATGGGTCCTCTGGTTAGGAGGCTATGGGCCGTGGCTATGCCTGGCGACTGGCCCAGTAGCGGTGGTAGGTGTCCTGGAAGAGGTCCCGGCAGGCGATGTGGGCACGGAGGCGGGCGCAGGCCAGGAAAGCCCCGGCCAGCTTTCGGTGCAGGGCGTAGGTCTCCTCGGGTGGTGGGCGAAGCCGGTGCCGCAGCAGCACAGGGATGAGGCCCTGCACGCGGCGGGCAGTGTCACCCGCCCCAAAGTCGAAGGGGCCCTGGGTGGCGAAGGGCTCCCCCAGGATCATCACAGCCTCTACGTGGGCGTCCGAGAATGCCTAGGGGTTGGGGAAACCAGAGGCACCCAGTGTGGACATATAGCCCTCTGTTCCCCCAGAGTCTCAAGTATTAACACAAGCTCTCAATTCCCCAGAGAGTAACAGGCAGCCTCCGCTCCTTCCAGAGCCCCTAAGAGACAAGCAGACCCCCTCTACTCCCCAAAGCACCCTTCCTGTCCTCTCAGGGTCTCCGGTAGACACATAGCTTTCACTCTCTCGGACAGAGATGCAGCTTCTGTTCCTCAATCCCCTGCCCCACCGGATCCACAAGCAGCCCCCTACTCCCTCTCTAGAATAGATAAGTGGTACCCCCATTTACCCCTCCTCCCCAGAGTCCCCAGTACAGAGAAGCAATCCCCCTAGAGTCCCCCACTCATCCACAGTTCCCCCAGTAGAGAGAAGCACTTTTACTCCCTGCAAGGAGACAGCAGCTCCAACTCTCCTCACCTTGGTCTCAAAGCCTGTGAGAAATTTGAGGTCTCTCGATTTCTGCAGGACCTGATCTTTATCTCCATTGGCTGCAGCCATCACCACCTGGAAAGGCGGATGTGGGCACAGGGTAAGAGGGGTTCAAGGATGGGTCTGGAGACAGGAGCTGGAAGCCCAGATCTACCTCCATTCTCCTCTACCTAAGCCCTCTCACCTGGAAGCCTCTCCCTTTCCATCTTAACCTGTCTGTGCCTCTCTCAAGACTGTTCTGAGCCTGGGGGTTGGGGTGGTCAGGCATTCCACCCACTTGGCTGAGAAGGCAGAGGCTGCCTGGAAGCAGGTCAGAGGAAAGCAGATGCTAAGTGATGTTCACTGGTCCAAACACTCAGTCACTAAAGGGTGTGACCATGTCCCAGAACTGCCTCTGAGGTTGTCATCTCTGGGATCACTTGGTTGATGTCTGGCTCCCATACTGGACTTGGAGCCCCAAGAGGGCAGGGATCCCAGTTGGGTGTAGTCCCAAGTGGCACAGGGCCTGGCACTCACTCAGGAGGCCCTTGGTGAAAAACTGTTTAGTAAATCAATGTTTGGAGCTAAGCAGCTCTCCAGCCATGTAGGATGGGCAGGAGTTGAGGGCACAGGGACTGACAGACAGAACTGGGAGCCAGCCACTCACTGGCTGACTCTGGGCAAGATGCTTTGCTTTGGGGGCCTCTGCTTTCTCACCTGTGAAGTGGGGATGATGAAAGTGTCTTACTCATGGGGCTCTGGGAGGATGAAGGAGGTGTGTCTGGAGTGCTCCGCATGGTGCCCATGTGTGTGCCTGTGTGCTCAGTTGTGTCTGACTGTTTGTGGCTCTATGAACTGTAGCCCTCCAGACTCCAATGTCCATGGGATTTTTGTGGCAGGAATACTGGAGCGGGTTGCCATTTCCTCCTTCAAGGGATCTTCCTGACCCAGGGATTAAACCCACATATACCCGTGTCTCTTGCATTGCAGGTGGATTCTTTACCACTGAGCCACCGGGGAAACTGCCCACATGAAGGAAACACCATAAATATCATGAATTCCTATTACTGCACTAAGTGCCCTACATACAAATGAGTTCCCTTCTGAGAGCACATTCCTAAATTCAGTTTTGTTCGTAAGTCCAATGAAGTTAGCCTGGGTACCCAGTTAACACAATCAATTATATACTGCTGCTTTTACACCTGCTTCCGGACATCTTGGGCTTGAACGAAAGATGATGTACTACTGTACTCCAAACTGTACAGTATCCAAAAGCATAGACCCTTGTAGAGGATGCACGCAGGTGACAACAGAGGTGATAGTATATGCCAGACGCGTGAACTAACTTACGTGACTGGACATGTGAACACACGTTCGCATCTTTGAAAGTTTGCAACTTGAATGTTCGTGTGTAGGGGACTTCCTGTATTAAAAGGTGGATAGGAGGCTCCCTGCTTCCCAGAAGAGGAACCAGGCTCAGAGTGGAAACGGCACAGCGAGGAGGGGAAGCGGGACGAACCCTTCACCACTGGGTTGCCCCTTCTTGGGAGGAGCGGGGATACAGGATTAAATCTGGCAGTTCTGGTCTGTCCTGGCTCCCCCTGCCCCAGCCTGTCTGGCCATCTGTCACGCCTGTGGTCCTGGGGGACCCGTGTGACAGGGCTTTTTTAAACTGGAAAAGGCTGGGGAGGTGGCAGGAGGGCCATGCTAAACAGGACTGTGGGGTGGGGAGGGGATGTCCCAGCTACCCAGAGAGGCCTCAGCTTTGTGCCTCAAGATTGGCCTGCAGAGAGAACCCCAGGGAGCCTCTGTGTGTGTGTGTGTTGGGGGGGCAACCAACTCCTTCCTGTCCCCCCAACCCCACAAGGCCCAGCTCTTCAAGCCAGAGCCCTGGGCCTTGTCTCTGACACCTCTCTTCTGCCAGCTCCCCTACGCCCCCTCCAGCCTCCTAGGGCTTAAGAAACCACTTGTTATTCAGGAGTTTCCTAATTCTGTGTCCCTTCCCCTGCTCCATACAAGCTGCAAAGCATGGCTTCAGAGACCTAGAGCCTTATTATTCATTTCTTAATGCTGGATATTGTATTTCTCCTTCTCTGCAAGCCTTAGTATCAGGCTTGAGGCTTGGCCCTTCAGACACCCCAGGGCTGGGGGGACTCACCTCAATGTAATGGTCTGTGAATTCGGTTCCAAATTCCCGGCTTGCTCCGAAGTCCAGCAAGGTCACCTGGGAATGAGGCATGGTGAAAGTGACGCTGGGAGTCCACCAGTGCTCCCCATTGTCTGTCCGGGTGCCAGGGCCCATCCCTCTGTTCCCCCCACATACCCCCTCCTGCCTGAGTCCCTGACCAGCCGCCTCCCGGGACTCCTGGCTTCTGGTCTCCACACTTCAATCCATCTTCACATGAAGCTGAAGGGACCTGGCTTTTATTTTAGGGGTTCCAGTTGTTTTTATGATAACATGATTTAGGCACAGAAAAAAAAATCCAGAGAGTAAAGAAAATACATGGAAAAGTAAAATCAACACTCACAAATCCTGAGTTTAAAATATACCACCCTGAGTTTAAAATATACTACCAATCAAAGTGGGGCCTGATTCTGCCTCCCCCAGTCCCTACCCTCTCTTTCAGGGTCACCACTTTCCTGAAATTATTGTTCCCTGAAATTCCCATGCATGCATTGCTGCATTTTCTACATATATGTGGACCCATGAACAATACATAGTCATGTTTTACATATTTTAAAACTTCATATACATGGCATTTATGATAGTTATTCTGCAGCTTCTTTGTGTTCAACATGGTTTTGCAATTCATCCCCACTGCTCTAGTGCATTCATTCATTTTTTCACTGCCCAGTTAAGATCCTGTTGGATAAATATATCACATTTATCTACTTGATGGGCATTGTGGTTATTTTGGGAGTTTGCTACTGAATGAACCCATGTGTAAGTTTCTCTGTAACAGTGGTGTTCAAACTATTGATCACAACCCACAGTAAGAAAATGCAGATTCAAAAATGAGGGGATATAAGGATACGCATGGCTGATTCATTGTGTTCTACAGAAAAAACCGACACATCAGTGTAAAGCAACTATTTGTTGTTGTTGAGTTGCTAAGTTGTGTCTGACTCTTTTGCGACCCCATGGACTGTAGCCAGCCAGGTTCTTATGTCCATGGGATTTTTCCAGGCAAGAATACTACAGTGGGTTGCCATTTCCTCCTCCAGGGGATCTTCCCAAACTCAGGGATGGAACCCATGTCTCCTGCATTGGCAGGTGGACTCTTTACTATTGAGCCACCAGGGAAGCTCTATACTCCAATTTAAAGAAAAAAATGAAAAGAAAATGCAGATTATTCTGGGCTCCAGTGTGAATGCACACATAAACATCAAACATAAATGTCCCGAAACAATATGATCCCTCCCACTGGCAACATAGTCTATGCCTTTCAAATAAAACTGCTTCTGAGACCCAACAAATTGATGTCAGGACTCAGATCACCACCCCCCACCCCCACCAGGGCCCCCAAGTTGGGAAAACTGCCCTCCTTGCTGTGGGAGCCTTGGAGGGATGCAGAGTGTCTGTGTACTTGGGGGAAGAAGGTGGCAAGGGACAGAGGCTGGACAGAGGCTGAATCCAGCACCTGGAGGGTGCTGGAAGCTGTGGAAGGGACTTGTGTTTTAGAAGGACCCATCTGGGGACGGAATGGCACAGACCACTGTGGAAAGCTCCTGAGCAACCATGCACGCCGAGAGCCTTTCCATGCAAACTGTCACTCCCAGCCTTTGGATGGCCTCTGTCCTTTACCAGGAAAGCTCTTTATTCCCTACTCCTTAAATGGCTGTGCCTCTCCTGTCTTTCTGGTTTCAGCTTCCTTGGCCCCACTCACCCAGGCAGGGTTAGCCACTTTCCCTGGCTTCCCACCAACCCCTGAGCCTCTCCCATCACTTGACCCCTCTGTGGCCTGTGCTTCCCTGTCAAGGTACTAACTGCAGGTCACATTGTCTGGTGATGGAGCCCTGTGTTGGGTGAGGAACTCCGGGAAGGCAAGGGTCGGAGTTGTCTTGGCATCACTGTCCAGAGGCAGTAGGTGGTAATACTTGGGATGTTTTAAATGAATGACAGGTGAGGTAATGACTCTTCTCCATTGCCCCTGCCTAGCCAGAGATTTCCCAGCATCCCTTGCACCTAGATGAGTCATGCGTCCAGTTCCTATCAATGGAATGGTGAGGAGAATGATGGGTCATTTCTGGCCAAAGCAGTTAGGCTGGGGGTTACCTTCTCAACCTCTCTTTCCCCTTGCACTGGAAGGAGAGCCTTTCAAGGCCTGGGGTGTGTATGGGGTGGGGGGGGTGGGGGCAGGGTGGCACACTCACAAAAGGGAAGGAGCCTGGTTCCCTGAATCACTGCATGGAGGAGGCCACTCCAGCCTGTTACAATAGCTATTGGAGCTATTGTGCTGAGCTACTGACATATTGGGAAATATCTGTTACAGCAGCTGATGCACCCTGACACATCACAAGGAACCCACCTGGTGGCTGGAGGCATCATACAGGAAGTTGGCCCAGTTGGGGTCCGTCTGCATGAATCGGAACTCAAACAGCTCCCGAAGACAAAGTCTCAGGAGCTGGAAGCAGATCTGGGGTGGGGAGGAGTAACAGAAATCTCAGAGTCACGTGCCCCTATAAAGCCCTCTGAAGCCTGGAGGAGGACCGTGGGTCTGACCTGCCCCGCCCAGCCAGCCCTGCCTGGCCAGCCCTGCCGTAGGGCAGCACCCTTCTGATTGTCCCATGAGTCCATGTACCTGGTTCCGGATGTCCTGGCTCAAGTCCTGGCACTGGTCCAGGGGGACCCCTCCAGCCAGCTCCATGCCCAGCACCCGCGTTGTGCACAGCTCCTGAATCACCGCTGGCACTCGAAAGAAGGGGTCATCTGCCAACAGTTGCCTGGGGCAGATGGGAGGGTAGTGGGGGCGGATCTCACTCTTCAGGCCCCTGAGGCCCTGGCTTGAGTCCTCCCCCTCCTCTGAGAAGTCTTCCATGGGAAAGTCTGTGTCTCGTCTTCTCTCCTGCCCTCTTCTTTCCTCTCTGCCCTGAGTGATGGCCATACCTGGCTGGACTGACACCCATTCAGACATTTCCTTCATTCACTCATGCATTCATTCAACAAATATCTCTCTGTCTGCCCCTAAGTATGGCTGGAGACCCAGGGACCACATCCCTACCCGAAACACTTCTCTGATTTCTGGTCACCCCAGGATGAGCTCAGTGTATTAAACTCAATGAGCATTACTTTCTCATCAACTTACTAATTTATCGATCTGAAAAACAGTCACTGACATACAGATCTTTGACTCCACAGTGATACTCGTTGGCCACTCCTCGGAGTCATTATTCTGAACACTGACTGATAAGGGCAATCTCAGTGTCCATCCCTGTGTTGGATGATGCTGGGTAACAAAGCAGTAAGAGGAGCCCCAGGCATGCTCCCCCCTACCCCGTCCCCACCATCAGTCACAGAGGACCACATTATAACAAACAAACAGACCAACAGTAGATTGAGATAAGCGTGTCACTGTAAGATATGGGAGGCAAAGAATATGAGCAAGGCCTCTGGTTGGGGACCTGTGGGAAGGCTGGTGTTGGGGGGTGGGAGGACAGGGAGCTGGGGAAATTATGTGGGTTTTATCCTAAGAGCACTGGGAAATTCTGGGAGGGGGCGGTCTCCCCAGACCCTACACAGGAGTGTTCTGGCCCAGCCCACTTGACACTCTCCTTCTCCAGGTCCTACTTTGCTGTGCTGTGTTTTGTCACTAAGTTATGTCCTACTCTTTGTGATTCCATGGACTGTAACCCTCTAGGCTCCTCTGTCCATGGGGATTCTCCAGGCAAGAATACTGGAGTGGGTTGCCAGGCCCTCTTCCAGGGGATCTTCCCAACCCAGGGATTGAACCCAGATCTCCTGCATTGATGTTCTGCTTTGGGGGCTTGTATTTTTGTGCTTGTTGATTAAATCTCTGATATTTGAATGGCTCCTCATGGGCCAGGCTTCTGCTGAGCATTTAGTCAGCACAACAGCACAATTCTCTCTTTTTAAAAAAATATTTATTTGGTTGCGCACGGTCTTAGTTCCAGCATATGGAACCTTTTAGTTGTGGTCTGTGAACTCTTGGATGTGGTGTGTGGGATCTAGTTTCCTGGCCAAGGATTGAACCCCGGGCCCCCTACATTGGGAGTAGGGAGTCTTAGCCACTGGACCACCAGGGAAGTCCCAGCCCAATTCCCCTTTATTCTCACTTTCCCTGAGGAGGATGCTCTCTCAAGGCCACCATGTGGATAAAAGCTACCCAGTCCATTAAGGGCTGACCCAGGACTGAATCCTGACTGGATCCCACACCTGAGCCCAGGCCCCTAACCACTGCCTTCTATTGTCTTCGTATCTACAGAGCTGGGCTCAGTAAACATGTGAGCCATGCTTCACACTGTGGAGGGTCTCACTGAGATGTAATTAATTGCAGTTTATCACGATGTCTCTAAGATACAACCACTGTTCCACGGAACTGTAGTTCACTCCTTTTTGATGCTACGTGATACTGTGTTGATGAATATACCATAATTTATTTACCACCCTGCTGGATAAGTTTGATAGATTTGGGTTGTTTCCAATTTGAGGCTATGAGTGTTCTGAGTATTCTGGAAAAGTCTGATGGTGTGTACTGGAATAAGTGTCCCTAGAGTATTTAGCCAGAAGGGCAACTGTCAGGTTAGATGCAGATTCTGAGCATTGATGATGCCAAACCATTCTCTAAAATACTTCTATCCATTGTTCCTCCTGCCCACAGAGTATAAGGGATGCCCTGGAGCCTCCAACTCTTTGGTTTTTAATTTTATTTTTTGGCCACGCTGCGAGGCACATGGGAATTTAGTTCCCTGACCAGGAATTGAACCTGTGCTTCTGCATTGTAAGGGCAGAATCTTAGGGACTGGACCACCAGGGAAGTCCCTGGAGCCCCCAACTCTTGACACAGACAGATGGCTTCATCTCTGTTAGTCCAGTGGGTGTGATGGTATCTCAGGTGACTGAGTGCCTGTTGACAAGTCTGTCTCTTGCATCAGATTGCAGTAGTTCAGTGTCCCATTTGACAGATGAGAAAGTAGAGACCTTTAGAGAGAGGAATTTAGAATGCTCACAGAGGACACAGGGTGTGAATGAAGTAATGATGGATGATCAAATGAATGAAGAGAGAAACAGTCTGCCAGCCCCACCCCAGGGCTCTAGCTGCCAAAGGCTGTGGGGGTACCCGCTTCCCTCTCAGCGCGTGAAGGAATCTGGAGGGAGGAAGGGGGCCTCCAGGGGCCTGTGTGTGTGTGTGTGTGTGTGTTAGTCACTCAGTCATGTCCAACTCTTTGTGACCCCATGGACTGTAGCCTGCCAGGCTTCTCTGTCCTTGGGATTTCCCAGGCAAGAATACTGGAGTGGGTAGCTATTCCCTTCTCCAGGGGATCTTCCCCACCAAGGGATTGAACCTGGGTCTCCTGCATTGCAGGCAGATTCTTTACCACTTGAGCCACCAGGGAAGCCCGTCCAGGGGCCTGTAGGGGCATCAGCTCACCTGAAGTTCTGGGCACAGGCCGCCTCACGACGATAGTCACACTCCCATGCCAGCTCCCGCTGCAAGGCCTGCAGGCTCTGCTCAGCAAACAGGCCTGGGGGTGGGAAGCGGGGTGGGGGGGCGGCGGTGGGGCAGCCCTGTCAGGCAGGGAAGGCCACTGCCTGCCTCCTGCCCCCTGCCTGCCCCCTCAGGCTCCCACTCAGGGACGTCTTCTCTTGCCAGTCGTGTCTGTCGCTCTGTCTCCCCAGCCCTCATCCCTCTGCTCCATGTCTTTCACCCGCACTGTCTGGGCACACACTCCTCTCAGCCCTTCACACAGCTGTGGGCTCTGTGGAAGCCTCTCAGCTGGGGTCTCATTCTCAGGCACACACACTGGTCCTTAGGCCCCTTTCACAGTCACATCTGCCACCTATTCTCTGTTCCTTTTTTGGCCATGCTGAACACACCATGGCATGTGGGACCTTAGTTCCCCGACCAGGAATCAAACCTGTGCCCCCTGCAGTGGAAGCACAGAGTCTTAACCACTGGACGGCCAGGAAAGTCCCTCTCTGTCCCTATTTCTTACTCGCTCATGCTGCTTCCAGTGTCTCTGAAGCTTCCTTCTGGGCCTGACTCTTATTCTCGCTCTCCCCGCCCTCTCTCTCTCTCTCTCTCTCACGCACACGCTCTGCTCCATCTCCCACAGGCACTCTCTCACATGCTGTAACACACCCGTGAGGCCCCACTGACACTCCCCTCCTGTTTCTGCGGCTCATTCTCAGGCCTACTGTCCCTCTCTGCACATCCTGTGTGTCTGTTTCTGGATTTCTGTCTGGGCTTCTGTCTCTCAGGATCTCTGTCGGCAAGTCTCAGCTTGACTTTGTCACACACCCGTACCCTGGGCTCTCCCCACCTTGGTGTCCCTTCATTCTGTCTCAGACACCCAGACTTGGGTGCTCACTCGGGCTCACACAGGTGAAAAACCCTGCCCTGAGCTGCTGGCCACCGCCGGCTGCGTCCAGCGGTTGGGGGGAGCCCAACTTTATCTCTTCAGGGCGCCAGCACCAACAGTCGGGGTTGGGGCGGGGGGGTACTGGGTGCCTCACCCTCTGGCAGGGCCGCGCTCATCTTGAGCACCGCCAGCAGGTTCTGGACGTCGCTCTGGATGCTCTGGGCAACACCTGGGTACTGGGAGGGGAGCAGGGAGAGAGGGTGGGAGTCACCCCCTGGGGTGGCCAGGTGCCCACCCCACCCCACCCAGCCTCCCCTCTCACCTGGATCTTCACAGCCACCTCTGTGCCATCCCTTAGCACTCCCTGGTGCACCTGCCCGATGGAGGCGGCTGCAAAGGGCACCTCCTCCAGAGAGGCCACCTTGGCCTGCCAATCCCTGCCAAGCTCCTCTTCGAGAACTCTCTGGGGAGAGTGGTCATGACATTCGTCATCATGGTTTCAGGCAGCTGGGTCCGCACCCTGTGCTAAGCGCTTCACGTGTTAATAACCCCACTCGCCACATGCAAGGCCTTGGGCCAAGCTCTTGGCTGCTACCCCACTTTACAGACGAGGAAACTGAGGCTCAGAGGGAGGCATCCTGGCCCAAGGTGATGAGCCAGGCGCTGACAGACTGGAAGGCTCACACTCCTGAGCCTGTGTGGGCTGTGTGGGGAATGCATTATGTACAGTTAATCTGCCTGCAACGTGGGAGACCCAGGTTTGATCAGTGGGTCGGGAAGATCCCCCGGAGAAGGGAATGGCAACCCATTCCAGTATTCTTGCCTGGAGAATTAGATGGACAGAGGAGCCTGGCCAGTTATAATCTATGGGGTCACAAGAGTCGGATACAACCAAGCAACTAACACTTCTTCACTTCAAGATTGATAATTGTCCTCCATTATACCCATATACCTGTATATTGTATTATTAACTCTACAGTTAACATGATAAAAAAGAGCTAAAATTATAGAGCTCTTCCTGTGGGCTGGGCCCTGTGCAGAGTGGCTCAGAGACAGGCAGTAATTTTGCCCAGGGTCATATGGAGAGGGAATGAACAGTGCTCAGAAGGCAGGAAGCTGGATCCTGGACTCCACACCCTTGCCCCAGTGATTAGAAGAACAGCTCATGTCCTGGGCACTTATTCAGTGCCAGGCGCTCTGCCAACCTATTTACAGACATGCTCTCCTTTAATTAAAAAAGCGGTAATAAGAACAGCTAACATTTGCATGTCACTCGTGGTACATCAGGGACCCTTCCAGGTGCTTTGCACACACTGGTTTCTGTAACCCTATGATGTGGGCGTTGTCAGAACTACCACCAATCATAGATGAGGTCACTGAAGCAGAAAGGGCAGGCCACGTGTCTGACCACACAGGCAGCAAGTGGCAGAGCTGGGGTTTGAAGTCCCAAAGTCCGGCCTCTGACACAGTGCTTCACAGCCTCTTTCACAGCCCTGACAGAGCCCTGAGCCTGCCAGGAACCGGATGAAGTGCTCTGTGCCTTTCTCTCACTGACTCATCACCACCATCCTCCAAAATATGGGCTTTAGTGATTCCCATTTAACGAATGGGAACACTGAGTCAGACAGGGAGCCAAGCCATGAAGCCCAGAGGGCCAGGCAGGTGGGATAGGCCTCCTTCACCACCCTTCCCCGCTCGGAGCACTCACCAGCATCTGCCAGCGTGGCATGAAGTCGGCACTCTGGCGGACCCGCTCAAAGATGCGCTGCAGCTGGGGACTGATGAAGCTGTTGTCTTGGGAGACAGCGGGGAGAGGAAAGCCAGTGAGAGGGGAGGCCACAAGGGGCTCTGTAGGAGCATCTGAAGCTGGGGCTTGGTGGTAGGTGGGGTGGGGTGAGGCTGAGGTCAGGGGTCAGGGGTCAAGAGTCATCATGCTGCTGTACCCTGGATGCTGAGCATTTGGCCAACCTTGAGGGCGGCCCCCCGAACTGTACACAAGGTCTGCACGATCCTCTCGGCGTTGGCCTCCGACAGGAAAAGGCTGGAGCCTGGCTGGGAGCCTCCCTCTGGGGTGGAGAGAATCATCGTTAGTATGGCAACCACAAAAAAGATCACTATGACACCACCGCATAGACACCAGAATGGCTAAAACAAAGACGACAATACCAAGTGTTGACAAAGATGTGGAACGCTGGGATGGCGACACTGAGGATGACTGTGCCACGGCCCATGCCCTTTGGGAAACAGTTGGGAAGTTTCCAATGAAGCATACAACTGTACCCAATTTCCCTCTGAGGTATATCCCCAAAAGAATGCATAAATGTGTCCGGCAACAGATGCCCCAAGAAGGTTCACGGGCAACACTGTTCATAACAGTCTCAAGATGGAAACAACCCAAAGGACCATCAACAGAACCAACAAAGGGCCTGTGGGAGAGTCCTGGGGTGATGAGAACAGCGCTGAGGAAACAGCCTGTGACAGCTTACAGTAGCACGGAGGCACCGCTTAGACAGGATGTTGAGCGAAACGAGCCAGGCACGTGCGAGGACACACCGACGATATGGGTGTGAGGAGCAAAAACAGACACAAGTAATCTCCAGGGTCAGAAGCCAAGACAGTGGGGACCCCTGATGTGGGGAGGATGTGCCAGAATGGGTACCGAAGAGCTTCTGGAGAACCAGGGCAGCAGTTCTCCAAGTGTGATCTGAGGGCCTTGAGGCCCTCTAGGAGAGTCTGTGATGACAGAACGTTCATAATTACATCACTACATTATTTGCCCTTTTTTTACCCTTATTAGCCTATAAATGGTCAGTGGAGTTTTCCAGAAGTTCTGTGACTTATGATGCTGTAATTGCTCTGATGACAGATGGGGTGAGTGTGTATATTCCTGTTTACAACATTTTTCAGTTTTCCAATTTCAATTTTTTTTTTGGCAAAACTGCGCCAAAAAATGGGATCTTAGTTCACCAACCAGGAATTGAACCCAGGCCATTGGTGGTGAAAGTGCAGTGTCTTAACCACTGGACTACCAGGGAATCTTCCCAAATTTTTCAGTTTTAATCTCCAATACAACTCATATAGTAAATATAACCCACATAAACAAGTTGTTGGGGTTCTCTTTCTATTTTTAAATGGTTTTATTGAGATATAATTCACACATGATATCATTTACCAATTTAAAGCACACAGTTCAGTGACTTTTAGTATTTTCAGTTGTGCGACTATCACCATGATCAATTACAGAATATTTTCCTCACCCCCAAAAGGACACCCATACTATTAGCCACTGTTATTTAGTCACTAAGTCATGTCTGATTCTTTTATGATCCCATGGACTGTAGCCTGTCAGGCTCCTCTGTCCATGGGATGTTCCAGGCAAGAATACTGGAGTGGGTTGCCATTTCATTCTCCAGGGTGTCTTCCCAGGAATTGAACCCGTGACTCTTGCATTGGAAGGTGTATTCTTTGCCACTGGACCACCAGGGAAGCCTGTGAGAAGTTACCCCCTCCCATTTCCCTCACCCACCTGCCCTTGAGCCCCTGGAAACCACTAATCTACTTTCTATCTCTGTAGATTTCCCTCCTCTGGACATTTTAGATAAATGGAATCATAAAATATGTGGCCTTTTGTGGCTGGCTTCTTTCACTTAAGATAGTGTTTGAAGATTCAACCACACAATAGCATGGATCAGTCCTTCATTCCTTTTCATGGCTGAATAAAATCCCATTGTATGGATATAACACATTTGGTCTATCAATTCCTCAGTTTTAAAGGTGTAAAGGGATCTTAAGATTAAGAAGTTTGAGAACTGCTTGTTTTAGGATTTTTTGATATGGGTGCACAGATGCATCCACTTGGTGAAAATGACCCATGCTGTACACTTAGATGTGTGTGGTTCTATATGCAAATTCTGTTATTCAATAAAATGTTTATTAAGCTTTTACTTATTTCATAACAGTTATTGAGCTCTTCATTGAGGGTTCACCTTGTGCCAGGCAGAATTTTAAGTGTTTCTATGGATTCTTTGACTGAATCTCTACAATCACCCCAGGAAGTAAGAAAAACCAATGCCTTAAATTTCAAGGTGAGGAAGCCAGAGATTCAGAAAGGTACCTTGCCTGGCTCAAGGTCACACAGCACAGAAGTGGCAGAGCAGGTTGTAAATTCAGTCTGGGCTTACCTTAAAGCCAGACGGTTCCTCCACCTACTCCCAACTTTTTGCTTTGAAAAAGATCCAAACAGACAGAAAAGATGCATTCATCCTGTAAATGCCTACACACCTGATTCAAAGTTTTGACATGCTCCTTCACCTGCTTTAACTGTACCCAGACACTGACCATTATTTTTGCTGACTGATTTGCACTCAACTTGTGCTAAGAATAAGAATAATCCCCTACATAATCACCATGCCAAAATCACATCCAAGAAAATTAACACTGGGACTGCCCTGATGGTCCAGTGGCTAAGACTCCATGCTTCCAATGCAGGGGGCATGGGTTCGATCCCTGGTCAGGGAAGTTCCACATGCCACATGGCCAAAAAATACAAAATTAAAATAGTAATAGAGTTAATAAATTTGACATTAAAAAAAAGAAAATGAACACTAATTCTCAAATATCTACTATCCAGTCATATTCTGATTTTCCAAATTGTCCCCCAAAGTCTTTTATAGTCATTTTTTTCAAACATACATTCCCTTTGTCAATTATTATCTCTCTAGACTCTTTTTCATTTAGAATAGCCACCTCTGTTTTTGTCGCAAGACGTTGACATGCTGGGGAACCGTACCTACAAATGCTGGTCTCTACACTGCCCAGTCCATCTCTATTGGCAGCAGACCCTCAGCAGCTCTCCTATTTTTGTACTTCCTCTTCCGCTTAAAGTTAGGAACTGCAATGTGTATGGCTTACATTTTTTCCCCCCATGACCTGCTTTTACCCATCACCACCCTGACAGCAGCTTCACCTGCTCTGAGCACTCCACCATGACCCAAAGAGGTGGCTGTGTTAGCTCCATTCTCTGTATGAGGAAACTGGGGCTCAGAGAGGTGAAGCCACTTGCCCTAGGACACACAGCAAGGCCAGGGTGTGGACCTGGGCAGGTGGATCACTTACCTGACTGTACACCTCCTCCGGGCAGGGACTTCTTGGCCATCTCAGCCAGTGCTCCCAGTCCCAAGCTCACAGCCAGTCCTGGGGAAGGGAGGGGGGTGCCTGAATGCTTGCTTGCCCTGGGGCAATCTCTTTCCCCAGCCCCTCCCCACCTCCCTGACCTTCTTTCCTCTCTGTCTCCCTCTATATACTCCTGTCTCCCATTTCTTTGTAGTCAACTCTCTGCATCCCTGTCTCTACATCAGTCTCTTACTCACTTTCTCCCTGCTTGAGGTTCCCGTGGAGGTGAACCTACCTCTGTTTCCACCCCTCTCTCCTTGTCTCTGTCTCCTAGGTCAGTGTTTCTCACTGCTGGCTGCACCAGAGTCATGTGAGAAGCTTTTGTAAATATGATGCCCAGCCCCACCGAGGTTCTGGTTAAACTGGCCTGGGATGAGCCCTTGGCATGTGGCATCTTAGTTTCCCAACCAGGGACTGAACGCAAGTGCCCTGCGTTGGATTCTTAACCACTGGACCACCAGGGAAGTCCCTAGCACTTTTTTTTTTTTTAAGATTTTTTTATGTGGACCAGTTTTAAAGTCTTTATTGAATTTGTTACAATATTGCTCCTGTTTTATGTTTCAAGTTTTTTTGCCACAAGGCACATGGGATCTTAGCTCGCCAACCAGGTACTGAACCCACACCTTCTGCTTTGGAAGGCAAGGTCCTAACCACTGGATTGCTAGGGCTAGGGAAGTCCCTCAGAATTCTTTTTCTTTTAGGCATCCATCCCAGATGATTCCAGTGTACAGCCAAGAGTAAGAAGGCCTGGAAACAATCCCCTTCTCCCTCCAGGTCTCTCTGTCTTCCTATGACTCCTGTTTCTCTTCTTCATGCTCACCTCTCCTTTTCTAAGTCATTTTTTTCTCCATCTCTGCCCTTCCCTCCTCCACCCAGTATGTCTGTCTAGGCCTCCTCTCAGTTCCTCCTTTTGATGTTATCTCTCCAGCTCTGATTTCCTCTGCCTCTCTGTCTCCTTGTCCTCAAAGACATCTTGTCACTCTGCCTCTTGTACTCTCACCATTTCCATAAATAATCGTAGTTCGCATTTTCTGCGCACTTTCTCCATGCCAAAAACCATTCCCAGTACCTTTTATGCACTGACTCATTTTGTCCTCACACCCTCATGAGAGGAATCTTATGGAAAAACTTCTATTCTACAAAAAAGGAAATTGAAGCTCAGAGAAGTGACTTATCCAGACTCACAAAGTGAGGATGCATAAGAATCATCCCCTTGAACCCCTGGGCAGCCTGGTGCCAAAGCTCTAAGCAGTGCATTTGACTCCTTCTTTACACTGTGAATCAGTATCTTTAAAACTTGAACCATGATTCACAGTCAAGAAGACATTTGCATTATAACCGATAGAGACCAGGGATACATAATGTTACATGAAACAAGACTTCTCCCTGACTCTACATCTGCACTCATATTTTCCATTCTTCTTTCAAATGCTGGTTGCAACCTACTAAATTGTTTCATGCAGGTTGTGACCTGAAGTCTGAATAATCCTGGTGCAGGACCCAGGGTTTAGTCCCGTTTACCTCCCTTAGCCTCCACTTCCTCTATAGAATGGAAACACTCACTGATTCACTGCAGGGACTATGTGTAGGGGGCCCTGCACATTCCAGGTTCTCAATAAACATAACATTCCTCTCTATTTCTCTTGGTTTTACAGGCGGCCTTTGCCTCCATTCTCTTTCCATCCCTCCCTCCTCTCTCTCTGATTCACTCTCTCCCTTCCTTCATTCTGTAAATGTCACCTCTTCTGATCTAGGTCACAGTCTCCCACAGTCACACCTACCCCCAAAGTTGGCCAAGCGGCTGATGCGGGAGGCGGGCACCTTGCGTTCTCGAGAACGGTCACTCAGCTGGGAAGTGGGGAGAAGGTCTGAGCGGGGACAGATGGACAGAGCACCCAGGCAGTCCAACCAACCTGCCACCACACCCTTCCCCAAGCTCAGGAGGCCAGCTGCCTTCATGGGGGTGTTGCTGAGTGGTACGCAATGATACCTGGGGCCGGGGCGTCTTCCTGATCCGGGCTTCCCGTGCCTTGCGAATGTCCTCCTCACCCAGGCCCCTGCCAGGCCCATCTTGATGAAGTTTTTGGGCCCAAGAACCCCGACATGGCCCCTGCAAGACACGTGAACACTGGTAAGGAGTGGAGGACATGGTATCTGCCTGGCCTTTTTAGACCCCTCCCTGTCCTTGAGGCCCCCTGAAGCCTCCCTCAGCCTCTTCCCCTTGGAAACCGCTCCCCAGTCTCTTACCCAGCAGCGGGGCCCCGGCCCCACGGCCCCACAAGGCAGACCAACAGTCCGGCCCAGCTGTCCACAGGTCGCACGCAGTAGGCCCCCAACCTCCTGCCACATTGTCTGGGGGAGAATAGGAGGGACTATATGGGTAGGAGTTGTGGGACTGATCGCTTCTTTGCCTCACGTTCCTCCGTGTCTACCCTAAGGCTCCCTTCCCTGTTAATAGGCCCCCAGTTTCTCTTGGTTCCCTCTCTCATTGCTAAGAACCCATGGCTCTTCCCGCCCACCTCTCCAAACCACTTTCCCCAGTCCCATCTCCGTCGTTGCTAGGGTCCTCCCCCGTTGCTAGACACCCGCAGATCCTCCAGGGCTACCTCTCCACTGTTCTGAGTACCCCCCCTTGTAGCTAGGCACCCCCTTCCTCTCTGTTGCTAGGCACCCACAATTCCTCCTGTCTTCCCCCCACCCCGTTACTGGGCACCTCCCCTGGTTGCTAAGCACCCACTCCCTGGCTCGGGGTCAGCTACGCGCTGGGGGCCTCTTGCGCTTCCGGGAGTCTCCTCACGCCCGCCCCGTCCGGTCAGCTAGCCAATGCCGGAGGAGCAGGTCACTGACTGGCACAAAATACGCCCCGCTGTGCGTGACGGGGCGGGGCCTAAGGGTGGTTAGGGGCACTACAGGAGCTCAGACGAGCCATTTTATGCCGTCCACTCACCTCAAAGAACTTTGTATGCAGCAGACCTTTCGGTTTCCTACACGTCATTTTTGCAAACTTTCCTCTCCTGTAGAAACTCACTTCTCCGTTGCGTGAACGTTTTGTCAACCTCTTATTTGTATTCCCAGTAGGTTCAACGCATCTCTCCTTTGAACACGTATGTCCCCAGCAAACATTTCCCTTGCACATGGAGCCCCTCCACTTTGCAAGTTCACCCTCTGTTTCAAATAGCCATATCCTGGTACCCAGCCTCCTCCCTTGCACATAAAATCCCCCTTCCTTGCTCACCAACTTCCCACCGCCTCCCCGCCACCGCCCCCCAACCCATGTGAAAACTCCCTCACATTCAGCCCTTGGCACACTAGGCCCCCCCACCCCGTTCCCCTATACACCCTGCTCTCTCGGCTCCCCACCCACCTGCAGGATGGTGTGAGTGGGAGCCCTATGTTTCCAGTAAGCCTGACATTTCCCAGAACACATTCAGCCAAGATTCCCTGTGCTGACTCAGGAGCCTCGGCATCCCAGAAAACCAGCTCCCAGCCCATCTGGGTGTGTGTGTGTTGTTGATGGGGGAAGGAGGACAGGCTTAAAGCATGCTCCCCCCACAATAGGCTGACTCACCCCTCTTCTCACAGTCTGGAATAGAAGCAGCTGGCTGGGGCATTTCTCCTACCACTTGAAGAAGGGACATGACACCGCACACAACAGCCTCCCCCCCCCCCCACCCTGTCAATCCCCTTTGGTCAGGAATCAGACCTCCCTCTCTCTGTCCCTGTGCTATTCGATCTCAGAAGAGCCTTAGGCTTTTCTGGGATTTCAGCTTCTCAGCCTGTATGATGCACTAGGGGGACCCTGCTATGACTTCTCATTGGTCTGTAAAGAGATGACTCATTTTAGAGCCCTGGGTCTGTGCCCAACACTCCTTTCCAGGTGACTCAGTTTCAAGACATAAACCACCCCCTGTACCATACCAGACACAAGGGTCTGACTCAGGAGCTGGGTGGCAGCTCACCCCAAGGGACAAAATACATAAAAAGCACCTGTGACAATAACTCATCCTACAAAGCTGTGACTGATGGTACCAAGCTGGGTACCACATGCCTCATGTACATGAGATCATATCAGCTAGTCTGGTGACTACAAGCAAAGGCTGCAGGCTGGCAGAGCTCTGAGCCTCAGTGTCCCCATTTGTAAAGTGGGGTCATGGCATTCCCTCTTACTCAGGGTTAGTGAGAGAGAAATGCAGTGAAATAGTGTCTGTAAAGAGCTTGGCACAGAGCCAGTACAGAACAAGAGCTCTATACATGAGAGAAATTTCTTATAGAAAAACCATTCTTTTCAAGGTTTCTGTGAAGTGCTTACCATATGCTTTTCTAGGCTCTGGGGACACAGCAAGAAACAACACAGCCAAAAATCTTTGCCTTCTTGGTACTGGCTTCTGGTGAGGGGCACAAAAAATAAATATATGTAATAAATAAATAAATGAGTATATATAATTAGGTGACATTTGTTAAAGAGAAAAATGAACCTGGGAAGGGCAGGGAGAGGAGGGAAGACTGTGCGTTTAAATAGGGTGGTACAGGGAACTTCTTGGATGGTCCAGTGGTTAAGACTCCTCACTTCCACTGCAGGAATTGAGCCCTGGTTAGGATCTAAGATCCCATGTGCCACTTGGTTTGGACCAAAAATAAATAAATAGGGCAGTCAGGAAGGGCCTCATTGAGCAGACTTCGTTTGAGTAAAGATCTGAAGGAGGTGAGGGAAGGAACTATTGAAATAGCTGAGGGAAGAATGTTTCAGGCAGAGGGAACAACCAGTCCAAAGTCCCTGCTATGGAAGAAAAACAGGAAAGAGGTTAAGACAGAGTGAAAGGGGCAAAAAGGATATGATGAGGTCTGGGAGGTAAACAGAGCCAGCTCAGGTATGCTACAAGGAGTCACTCATGAGTCACTCAAGAGTTGGACACGACTGAGTGACTAAACTGAACTGAAGGTTCAAATCTATACAATTTTTATGTATGATCCTTTTTTTTTTTTAAATTTATTTTACCTCTTTGGCTGCACAAGATCTTAGTTGCAGCACATAAGATCTTCCATCTTCTTTGCATCAGGTGAACTCATTAGTTGTGGCATGTAGGATCTAGCTCCCTGACCAGGGATCAAGCCTTAGTCCCCTAAATAGGGAGTGCAGAGTCTTGGCTACTGGACCACCGGGGAATTCTCAGATGTGTGATCCGAACTCACTGCTTTGCCTTTCTGTGCCTGTTTCCTTGACGCTGCAACAGGGATGACGATGATCCCACCTTTTAAGATTTTGGATATAAAATGGTTAAGTGCAGCTCCTGGGACAAAGCAAGTACACAAATGTGTTACTGTAAGTAAATAAAAAAAATCCCCGTAACAACCCTTTTTACAGATGGGGAAACTGAGGCTTAGAAGAGACAAGTCTGTTGGGAAAGGTCATCCTGGAAGTCAGTGTTGGAACCAGGATTTGGCCTTAAGACAATTTCTTTCACTGCTCTGGGCCACAATTTCCCAGTTGGTAAAAGTAATTGGCTCCTGTGACACTGAACACACCTTTTTCCAAACAATAAAGTAACGTATCCTCATTTTACAGATGAGAAAACTGGGTCTGGGGCTCAGACAGGGGGTTGGGAGCGGAAGTCACTCCCTCAAGGGGACGCGGCTAGGAACTAGCAGAGGCGGGTCTCAACCGACGCAAATGGAATTCCCAAGTCTCTCCAAGTCCTTCCCGGCGCTGCGTGAAGAATGAGCGCGCTCCTGGACTCGTCGCAGGGGATTACAGGGAGACTAAACTAGCCAGTCGAGGGTGTGGCGAGTTTGGATTAGTTGCGAGGGTGTAGCGAAGGGTCTACTCGCCCGCGATCAGGACACCAGCGCCACAAACACGACCCCTCAGGGACTGGCAGTACACCCAGCCGAAGGAGGTGGGCGGAGCCAGACAAGGCTCGTCCTTTACGTCACGTCCGGCGAGGCGGGGCTTCGGGGCTTTCCCCGGGACGGAGGAGGGAGTATCGGTTAACCCCTCCGTGGCTGGGCGGGCTGGAGCTCCGAGGGCCGGAACCCGCCAATTGGGGCTTCCCAGCCACACCCCTCGCGGGATTTAAAGGGACAAGAGGGGCTGGGCCCGGTCGAAGCCCCAACCTTGCGAACCGGCATGAGGCGCTGCCCGTGCCGGGGAAGCCTGAGCGAGGCGGAGGCCCAGGCGCTGCCGGCGGCAGCCCGCATGGGACTGGCGGCGCCGCGAGGGGGGCGGCGGCGGCAGCCAGGGCAGCAACGACCTGGGCCCGGAGCAGGGGGCCCGGTGGGGCGGCCGGAAGGGGGCGGGCCCCGGGCCCGGACCGAGGAGTCCAACCTCCACACCGAGCCCGGGAGGGCCAGCCTCGGGCTTGAGTCGGGGGCCGACGGACGGGGTGAGACTGAAGCAGCTGGCCTCGGAGCGGAGACGGAGCGGCCGAACCCAACGACGGAGCCAGGCAAGTCCATCCTCCGGACACATCCAGGAGGGAGCAACCACTGGTCAGAGCTGGAGACAGCCGGTGACAGGACGGAGACTGGGACAGATGGCTTTTGGGCTGATCCACACAGGACTGACCTCCAGTCTCAGCCCCAGAGGGCTAACCTCTGGGCACAGCCAGGGGTTGACGGGCCCTGGACAGAACTAGAAATACATGGGTCACAGACCCAGCCAGAGAGGGCCAAACCCAGGGCTAATAACCTCTGCACCCACCAGAACAGGTCAAGCGTCAGGACCCAGCCAGAGGGGATCCCTCTCTCAACAGAGCGGAGTGCTGACAGCTCTTGGAAAGAACCGTTCACCGAGGGCTCCAGGACACAAAAAGGTACCGAAGACTCCTGGACGGAGCTGCACGCTGATGGCTCCCAGATACAACAGGACACTGAAACAGCCTGGAAGCAGCTTGACCCCGGTGGTTTCCCAACACAAGATACCGATGGCTTGTGGTCACAGCCCAACACTGACAGACCCCAGACAGAGCCTAGGACGGACTGCCTTTTGGGGGAACCCAACCAAGATGACTCATTAGAGGAACCAGAACACAGGGAGTTGGTGACTCACTTGTACTCTCACCTGGAGGGTAGCCCCCTGACCCCTGTGCCTCGCCTCATTATCACTCCGGAGACCCCTGAGCCTGAGGCTCAACCAGGGGGACCACCCTCCCAGCTTGAGGCGGGCAGTGGTGGCTTCTCCTCTGCCTCCTCTTTCGACGAGTCTGAGGATGACGTGGTGGCTGGGGGCGGAGGTGCCAGCGACCCCGAGGACAGGTCTGGGGTGAGTGGGACCCATCCCGCCCTTGAGCCAGACCCCCACAGACCCTATAGCCCACCCCCCACTCCCCCACCCCCACCTTTCCTTTGAGAAGTTCTCTAGAACTTCACCAGCAGTTTTATCTCCAGGCACCTCTTCCATCCACCAACCTCTTCCCTCTGACAGCAGAGTTTCTAGCTCTCCAGGCACCCTTCCCTTCATTCTCTCCTTTCCCCCGCCTCCAGTCCTGGGGTCTAAAATGGATGGCTGCTGGCCGACTTCATGGCACCCAGGAACCCCTAAAAGTTGTGTGAGTCCTGTGAGTATATACACATGCTTTTGCAGCAAGGGTCTGTGACTTCTTTTGGATCTCCTGGACAGTCCGTGACCTCCCCAGACTTTAAAGAATACTAGTTTAGGGAGACAGAAAGGGTGCACTTTCTACCCCACTTTGCTTAGTCTGGGGCCCATAGCCGCTTTAAGGGATCATCAGCCTTCAACACCCCTAAGCTCATTCTCTTCTGTAGTGAGCAAGTGCCCAGTATTTTTTTTATTTTAATCAGATTCTCAAAGGGCTGTGTGAACCCCAAACGCTAAGGGACCCCAGCCAAGGACTCTCCCATCTCCCCACTGCATTGCCCCCAGCTCCCTAGGGTGCTCCTGCAATCTCTTGTTTACATCCTCCATCCTCAGCTTGGGTGCGGTTCTCTGCTGGTGAATCAGGAGGGCTGGCAGGGCAGGTTCAGGGAGGGAGGGTCAGTGCAGAGGCAGGTATGAGAGCCTCCCATGGGTCAGTCTGCTGGATCCTCCCATTGTCCCGGGGCCCCTGGCTGGAGTCTGCCCTGCACCCCACATGCTTCGCTCTCTGAACATGCTCACACATGTGGCCGCAGATGTAAGAGATAGACCTGCCCCAGCCTGCCTGCACTGACCCTCTGGGGCTCTGCTGTTGCTGTTCCCTCTCCCTATTCCCTCACCTTCTTGGCAACTCAGAGCTGCTAAGCTGGAGTGAATGAAGAAAAAAAGAAAAACTCTCAGAAAAAAAAAAAAGAAAAGCAACAGCTCTCACTTACTCATGCCCAGCCCTGTGCCAAGCTCTTTCATTGATTTATTTATTTTTTGGTTGCAGCTTGCTGCACAAGGGATTTAAATTCCTCAGTCAGGGATCAAACCTGTTCCCCCTGCATTGGGAGTGCAGAGTCCAAACCACTGGTCTGCCAGGGAAGTCCCTGTTCTGAACTCATTGCTTGTATCAACTCATTTAAACTTCACAGCAGCCCTATGAGGTAGATACTGTTATCCCTATTTTACAGATGAGGAGACTGAAGCACAGAGACTCATCCAAAGTCACAGACCTTGGAAGACACAGATTCCAACTTTTATTGAATGCTAGGCACTTTTTTTTAAGTGCTGTATATGTGTTAACTCGTTGAATCTTTATAACAGCGCTGTAAGTTTGGGGTTATTATCTCCATTTGACAGAGGGGACGGACACTAAGGCCTAGAGAGGTGAGATCACTTGCTTAGAGTCAACCTTGTCCAGTTGGAGCCTAGATTCTAACTCAGTTCTGACTGAGTTGAAAACCCAGGCATTTTCACCCCTATAATGTGTGGATCCATTCCTCCTCATCTGCCTTCCTCTGGAGCCTTTCTGTCTTCAGTGTTTCCTCATCCTCTAGAATCTGCCTCCAGGGCCCAGCTGTGACTAACATTTGAATGTACCCAGCTCCAGAGTCTTCCATGGCTCCCCAGGGCTTTCCTGATAGCGGTCAGGAGTTTGGTCCTGAGTTCAGAGCGTCCTGTCTCCAGGCTCCTTCCTCTGTTCAGCTTCCCTTCTCCCCTCCTGACCCCTTCTGCTGTTGCAACGGAACCTAAGTCCATGCTGTTCCCCGAACACACTGCTGCCATTCTGCCTCCAATTGTTGCTCAAGCCATTCCCACCACCCAGAATACCCCTCACTCCCTTTTCTCTTTGTTTTGATATCCCATCTGACCTTAAATACCCAGCTGCTTTCTTCTTTTCCTCCCCCCTTCCTTCCTTCTCATGTACATCCTCCTATCAGGCAACAGACAGTCCCCAAGTCCCTGCTATGTGTTTGGCTCCATGTTGGTTTTGCCGGGAACACAGCAGTGACCCAGATGCTGCCTGCACGGAGCTCCCAGGTCACTGGGAGGAGACAGACCCATCACCAGGCAGTGACAACTCGAAGGGGTCAAGGCGGGGCTTGGGGAAGCTCACAGGGTTGTGGGAGTCCAGAGAAGGTGACTGGCCAGACCTAGGGTATCAGAGAGGGCTTCCTGGGGGCTGGGAGGCATGTGAGCTGAGGGCATGATGAAATCTGAGACAGCCCAGATTAACCATCAGATCTAAGAAAAAAGAGAGATAAAGAAGATACTGAATCTGCTTATGATTAAAAGAAAGAAAACACACTTTCAATCAACTTCCTTCAACCCAGGCTATATTTCTGGAGTGCTTATTCTGTGTCAGGCCATGACTGGGGAACATGCTTGTAACCATGGCAACCTCAGTTCTGCCCTCAGTCAAGTGTTGTAATCTGGCAGGGCTGTGGTGGATAAACCCAGGGCAGTGGAGGCAGACCAGAGGTAGAACCCCAACACTACACTGTGATTTAGGGAGGTGACTTCACCCCTCTGGGTCTGTTTCCATCCCTGTAATACAGTCAACAATCCTCCTGGGGTGGTGTTTTTAGGATTAGGTGGGTTATGCCACACTGAGCCTTTGTCATTGTGCCTGGAATGTTTCAGGTGCTTAGTAAACAGGAACCTTCATTCATCACCTCCTCTCCATGGCTGGCAGCTGGAGAGGGGAGGAAGAACCCTTCCTGAGTCCTGCAGTCCAACTCCCTGGTCTGTGTTTGACCTTCCCACCATCCATTAGATGTCTGCTGGGTAACGGGGCTTCAGGGTATAGGAGATAACATGGCTTTGACTCTCAGGTGGAGGGAAATGAGCCATGTAGGTGTTTTTCCTCTAGAAACAACTTGTTTTCCCAATCCTTGCTAAGAGTTTGGTATGTGCTTGGAGCAGAAAAGGTATTTGTGTGTGTGTGTGTTTGTGTGCGCACCTATGTGTAGAGCTTCTCAGGTGGCACTACCTGCCAGTGCAGGAGACGTAAGAGATTTGGGTTTGGTTCCTGGGTCAGGAAGTTTCCCTGGAGGGCATGGCAACCCACTCCAGTATTCTTGCCTGGGGAATCTCATGGACAGAGGAGCCTGGTGGGCTACAGTCCATAGGGTCACACAGAGTCCGACAGGACTGAAGTGACTTAGCACGTATGTGCGAATGCGTGTGTGTGTGTGTGTGTGTGTGTGTGTACACACATGGGCGTGTAGAGTGAACTCAGGCACTAACCAGTTCTCAAGATGCTCCTGGTTGAGTCAACAGGATACAACTAAATACTTGTTTTCTGTTTGCTTCTCTGTTTTATTTGCTGCGACTGCTTTTTCTCTGCACCTATGTTTCATTTTGTTTCTCTGTCATTACTGTGTCTCCCATTCTGTTTCTCTGTTTCTTTCTCTTCTAGTAACTCTTGTGTCAGTGGGAAGAGTTCAGGACTGCTGTAGTAACAAACAGCGCCCAAACTTAGTGACTTGGAGCAACAAAGGATTTTTCTTTTTTGGCTGTGCTGCTTGTGAGATCTTAGTTCCCTGACCAGGGATTGAACATGGGTCCTCAGCAGTGATGGGTGAGATGAGGGCCCCTGCTTCATGCTGTCTTCACTCAGCTTCTGTTTCTCTTCCCACAGTGCCCTGCCAACCATCCCGACCCCTTTTTTAATAGGAAAAAGAACATGGAGTCATTCACTGGCTTTAAGACTCCACCTAAAAGTGGTACTTCCACTCACATTTCATTGGCCAAAGCTAAGTTCTAGAGGGCAGGGGTATTCCTGGTAGGGAGACAGGCCTGAGGTCTTTGTTGAGCAGCTGTTAGGGATGCCACAGTCTCTGTCTTTGTCCCTGTCATCACTTTGTCCTCTGTCTCTATTTCTCTCTCTCTGTTATTCAGCCTCTATCCATCAACACCTTTATCATTTCCCCTGGAAGATCTGACTTCATTCAGGAACAGCAGGCTTCCTCATTTTTGGTGTGTGTATGTCGTGGAAAGATTTGGGGGTTGCTGGTGACTACAATAAAACCAGATACAAAGTGATCACACTGAGGGACTTCCCTGGTGGTCCAGTGGTTAAGGCTCTGTGCTCCCAATATAGGATTCGATCCCTGATTGGGGGAGATCCCTTATGCTGTGCAGCCAAAACCAAAAAGTGATGACACTGAGATAAATGGAAAGGGACTCTTCTCACCTTTGCTGAGGCTTTGGGGGTGCTCATGATTACTGAAGTAAGTGAGCTTTGCTCACCCCAATGAGCTTAAGCCCAGGGATCCCAGGAAGCCCCCCTGGCCCTTGGAAAGACCCCAGGCTGCCCCTTGGTTCCCTCTCAGGGCACTCGCCTCATCCCTGACCCCACCCTCTCTGCCCCACACAGAACAAGCCATGGAAGAAGCTGAAGACGGTTCTGAAATATTCACCCTTTGTGGTCTCCTTCCGAAAACACTACCCTTGGGTCCAGCTGTCTGGACACTCTGGTGAGAGCAGGAGGGGAGAAGGGTGGCTGGGGGGCAGGCCGGGCTGGGCAGAGATGCCTGGGTGGGGAAGGAACCGGTCTTTGTACTTTAGGGCCCCCATCTGTAAAATGGGCTTAGTGACAGTCTCCAGTTCCTGGAACTGTTGTGGCACGTGCTTAGGCCTGGGCTGGGCCATTCATCCCTCAGGATGGAGGGCTGTTTCCTGTTAGCCTGGTGTCAGGGTGGTGGGGGGCAAATCTTTGACCACGGAGACAGAGGGGCCTGAGCTCGAATCCGAGTTCTGCTCTGTACTTATGGATGGCCCTGGGCAAGTTATTTTCCCTCACTGGGGCCCTACCCTTCCTAAATGGCAATGACCAGTCCTTGTCCCCATCCTGTGTCTGGAGCAGAGTATTCCCCAGGAAACAACAGCTATGGGGCTTCCCTGTTGGCTCACTGGTAAAGAACCTGCCTGCTGATGCAAAAGATGGGGATTCTATTCCTGGGTGGGGAAGATCCCCTGGAGAAGGAAAAAGCAAGCCACTTGAGTTTTCTTGCCTGGGAAATCCCTTGGACAGAGGAGCCTGGCAGGCTATAGTCCATGGGGTCGAAGGGACTCAATTTAGTGGCTAAACAACAACAAACAACAGCTTTAATGTTTTTTTTTTCCCCCCAGGACCTAGCACAGTGTCTTAAGCACATAGTAGAATGAGGCCAAGCATCTAGCATTTTTGGTAAAGGGCTAGATAGTAAATATAAAGTATTCAACTCTGTTGTTGCAACACATAAGCAGACGTAGCTAATGTATCCCAATAAAGCCTTTTTTTTTCTTTTTACAAAAACAAGCAGTGGGCTGGACTAGACAAATTGTTCCCATCAACAAAGGGAAGGGAACTTATCTTCCTGTTCATCCTCAGATCTGAGTCAGAGAAAGGCAAAGTCCCCCCGCTCCCCCGCAAAAATGTCAACACAGGCCTGCCATCTGTATGTATCCTAGTTACTATTGCTGAATTAAAAAAACCCGAAAAACAGAAAATTCAAAACTTACTGGTTTAAAAAAAAAACAACTTAGTGGAAAAAACCAACCATATTATTAAACTCATAAGTTTTGGGTCAGGAATTCAGATAGAGCATAGCAGGGATGACTTATTGCTGCTCCATGATACCTGGGAATTCAGCCAGAACAGTTGAAAGCTGCAGGCTGGAAACCTTTGGGAATTCATTCATTCACAAACCAGACAGTTGATGCTGGCTGTTGGCTGGTTCTCAGCTGGGGCTGCCAGCTGGAAAGCCCATATGTGACTTCTCTGGGTGGCTGCTTGGGCTTCCTCACAGTATGGTGGCCTCAGCAGTGAGTTGCTTGCATGGTAGCTCAGGACTGAAAAGCAAGGGTCTGTGAAAACAAAGTGATGACTTTGTTATATGACTATAACTCTGAAGTCATAGTGTTGCTTCTGCCATAAGAAGCAAGATTCTGTCAGAATCAAGGGGGAAAGAATTAAAGAATTAGATTCCACTTCTTGATTGGAGTGGCAAAATTCTAGAAGAGCATGTGGACATGAGCTCCTCTTTAGTCATCATATATATATGATGAAAACAAAACAAGTGCCCCAGGAGAAGGGCTCGTGATTACTGTTACAGACATTTTGGAAAATATAATCTGAAAATACTGTCTGCCTCAGTAAAAATTTGTCAATCTAATCTACACTATCTGCACGGTTCAGGAAATGCCAGATTTGTGAATTAACAAGGTCCATTTTGTTAGCACTCTGGGACTCCAGGCTGAAACAAACATGAATCTGCTCTGGAGAGTCATGCTCTTGACTCAGCTCACAAAAGTTCTCACTGCTGATGGTGAGCTCATAATCCAAAATTACAAAACAAATGAGGACATAGTGTGCTGGGAACCGACTCTGTTTAAACAAAAATGCAGAACTAGGCCCTTCCTTCACCAACTCTGGCCAAGATTTTTTTTTTAACTGAAGGATAATTGCTTTACAGTATTTTATGGTTTTCTGTCATACATCAACAAGAATCAGCCATAGGTACACCCATATCCCCTCCATCTCAAAACTCCCCTCCCATCTCCCTACCCATTCCACCCTTTTAGATTGTCACAGAGCACCTGTTTGAGTTCCCTGAGTCCTACAGCAAATTCCCATTGGCTACCTATTTTACATATGGTATTGTAAATTTCCATGTTACTCTCTGGATACATTTTACCCTATCCCCTCCTCTCATGTCCATAGGTCGGTTTTCTGTCTGTTTCTCCATTGCTTCCCTGAAAATAAATCCATCTTTTTAGATTCCATATATATGCATCAGTATACAATATTTATATTTCTCTTTCTGACTTACTTCACATAATAGGCTCTAGGTTCATCCACCTCATTAGAACTGATTCAAATATGTTCCCCTGGCCAAGATTTTAAGAGCTGCAGGGAGGAAGAGAAAGTATTGCACATGGGTCAGGCAAGATGATAGTGGCCAGGATCTGAGACACAAGACACACAGGGAGGTGGCTCATTCAGTTTCTGACCCTCTTGTTGATGGCTGCTCATAGGGAACTTTCAGGCAGGAGAAGATGGTTGGATTCTGAAGCGATTCTGTCAGTATGAGCAGCGCAGCCTGGAGCAGCTGATGTGTGACCCTCTGCGGCCTTTTGTGCCAGCCTACTACGGCATGGTGCAGCGGGATGGCCAGACCTTCAACCAAATGGAAGATCTCCTGGCAGACTTTGAGAACCCCTCCATCATGGACTGCAAGATGGGCAGCAGGTAGGTTTAGGGGCAGCCATGGGCCAGAGGTAAGGGGTTGGGTGGACGTTTTTGAAGATAGCACCAAACCGATCTTCTTCTTTTTCTTTTTAAATAATACTTAATTATTTATTTTGCTGTACAAGGTCCAGCTTGTGGCATGTGGGATCTTTAGTTGTGGCATGTGGGATTTAGTTCCCTAACCAGGGATCAAACTGGGCCTCCAGCACTGGGAGCACAGAGTCTTATCCATGGAACCACCAGGGAAGTCTTAAGCCAATCTTCAAGGTGGTTTTACTAGCATCCTTTCCCACCAGCAATGTATGAGAATTCCAGTTGTTCTACCTTGTCATCAATGCTTTGTATTACTTGTTTTACTACTTTTAGCTATCTTGGCGGCTATCTCTTTATTGCTTTAATTTCTATTTCTCTGATGACCAAAGAAGTTAAGCATTGATTAGCCATTTGGATATCCTCTTTTGAAAAATGCCCATTTTACTATTTCGTTTTGCCCATTTTTTGACCAGGCTCTCTTCTTGTTATAAAGATTTGTAATCCTTTATATATTCTGGATACAAGTCCTTTGCTGGAGATACAAACACATACACAAACACACACAACCATTCTCTCTCTCTCCAACTCTCCTGTTTCACTCTCTTATTGTCTTTTGATAAACAGAAGCACTTTTAATGTAGTACAGTTTATCAATTCATTTCATTATGGTTAGTAGCTTTTAAAGAAATCTGCCTAGTTTAAGATCATGAAGATCTCCTGTGAAGATTCTTTAGCACTGAGGTACCAGGGAAGCCCCTACAAGCTTTGTTTAAACTTTCACATTTAGATCTTCTATCCATCTAGATATAATTTTTATATATGGTGTGAGGCAGGGATCGAGGTTCATTTTCCCCTTCCATACGGATATCCTGTTGACCCAGTATCATTGATTGAAAAGACTGCTCTTTCCCCACTGAATTGCAGTGCCTTCCTTGTCATAAATTGGTTGAATGTACTTGTGTGTCTGTTGTGGACTCTGTCCCAGTCCATTGATCTATTTGTCTATTCTTGTGCCACACTGTAGTTTTATTACACTCCTTGATATCAGGGAGTAAAAGTCCTCCAGCTTTGTTCTTCATAGTTTCCCCTGTTACGTCCTTTGTGTCCCAGGACCTACCTGGAGGAGGAGCTGGTGAAGGCGCGGGAACGGCCCCGGCCGCGGAAGGACATGTATGAGAAGATGGTGGCTGTGGACCCTGGGGCCCCCACCCCCGAGGAGCATGCCCAGTGTGCGGTCACCAAACCCCGCTACATGCAGTGGAGGGAGACCGTGAGCTCAACCTCCACCCTGGGCTTCCGGATCGAGGGCATCAAGGTGAGGCCCAGGAGCTGCTGGCCTGTTTCCGGAGGGCTAAGAGCTAGGCCTGAGACAGAGTGACAGAAAAATCAACCCACTAGGATGTCAGAAAAAACTAGAAAGATGCCAGATTTGGAGAGCGAGCAGGAGACTACAGAGGATGGAAAAACAGGCTGGGAGAGGTCTGCTTCTCTCTTCCTGCCATGTCTGTCACAGACCAAGTTTTGTTTATCCATCTGCCTGAAGGTCTCTTGATTCCATCTTCTTGCCTCCTCCCCAAGATCCTGTCCGAGTCCAGCCCCATCTTCTCCTACCCCAGCCTTGCTGGGCTCCCAGATGCTGGACTCGCCCACTCTGATCCGTCATCCAACACAGCAGCTGGATGGGCTTTTTCCTCCTTATGCAGAAAAGTTTTCTCTTTTTATACTTTTTTTTTTTAAATTAAATCTAATTGTGTGAATAGCTATCCACCACAGTTGAAAGTCAAAAATAATGTAAAAGAAATCTCTCTCCCAACCCTGTTGCTCTCCTTCCTGTTCTGTGGCCCTTGCACCCCCGCACCTCCTCATGGGGAACCACTTGATCAGTTTCTTATATTTCTTCCTGTATTACAAACAAATGCAGCTGTGTACCCTACATTTTCCTCCCTTTCTTACAAAAGATGGCATGGTCCTGGAGAGTTTTCCTTATCACTGCAGAGAGGGATAGATTTTCCTCCCACCGTCCTTCCTTCCTTTCTTTTCCCTCTGTATTAGCTCTCTGTGGGTGTGCCACAAGGCCCTATAGATGGCACAGTGAAGTACTTTCATTTCTTAGCAAGGGTCCTCCTGTCTCCTGCCACAGGCCCTCTGCACTTGCTGTTCCCTGTGCCAGGACTGCTCTTCCCCTCTCTCCTGGTTGACTGAGTCTCAGTTACTTTCCAGTCTCCTTCCAAATTCCACTTCTTCTGGGAAGCCCTCCTTGATTTCTGCCCTCTCTTTACCTTCTTATAACTTCCTACACTTCCTTATGTTATCTCTCTTTATGATGATCTTATTCAGTATCTGCCTCCCTCATCTGATTACACCTGTGCTGTTACCTCTGTGTTACTATTGCCCACAGGGCACCTGGCATAGCCTGGTAGGATGACTCAGGGGGCCCTTTGTACCTCTCTCAGACATAACAAATAACATTAGTCCCCTTTATTTTATTGTTTCTCTGCCTTTTGACTAAGATCAAGTGTAGTATGGGAGCTTCTCAGATGGCCCAGTGGTAAAGAATCCGCCTTCCAATGCAGGAGATGCAAGAGACGCAGGTTCGATCCCTGGGTAGGGAAGATCCCCTAGAGCTGTTGAGTCACTAAGTCGTGTCCAACTCTTTGCGACCCCATGGACTGCAGCACTCTAGGCTTCCCTCTCCTTCGCCATCTTCCAGAGCTTGCTTAAACTCACGTCCATTGAGTCGGTGATTCCATCCAACCATCTCATCCTCTATCGCCCCCTTCTCTTCTTGCCCTCAGTCTTTCTCAGTATCAGGGCCTTTTCCAATGAGTTGGCTCTTCACTTTAGGTGGCCACAGTACTGGAGCTTCAGCTTCAGTATCAGTACTTCCTAACAAATATTCAAGGTTGATTTCCTTTAGGATTTGACTAGTTTGAGCTCCTTGAAGTCCAAGGGACTCTCAAGAGTCCTCTCTAGCACCACAGTTCGAAAGCATTTCCAATATTCTTGCCTGAAAAATTCCTTGAACAGAGGAGCCTGAGAGGCTACAGTCCATGGGGTCACAAAGAGTCAGACATGACTGAGCACTTTACTGAGTGGTGCCCAGCACTGTGCTATGGATCCTACAGACTCAGGCTCTCCTAATCCTTATACCAGCTTTAGGAGGTGGATATTAACACAATCCCATTTTTCAGATGAGGAAATCAAGGTTGAGGCAGGTGAAGTGACTTGCTCAAGGCCACTGAGTTAGGAAGTATCAGAGCCATGATTCAAAGCCAGATCCAAGTCTCTCCTAAGCCCACTTGGCTAGACTGGTTCAACCAGGGGGTTCAAGGTCAGACCTGAAGGACTGGTTGCTCAGGAGTGTGACCTGGGGCTGAGTATTACCAGGTGGGCTGGCTTCCCCTGAACAGCAAGTAAGCCTGGAGGCAGGTAGTTGCACTCCAGAGGTGTCTGAAGCTGCTTGGTGTTGGGTGTGGGAAGGAAAAGCCATGACACCCCTCGTCTTGCAGAAAGCCGATGGGACCTGTAACACTAACTTTAAGAAGACGCAGAAGCTGGAGCAGGTGACAAAGGTGTTGGAGGATTTTGTGGACAGGAACCACACAATCCTGGTGAGCAGGACACCCATGCCCCCAAATTTAGAAGCGTAGGACCGCCACATCCTTGTTCCTCCCATGTTAACCATCTTTTGCTTCAGCTGACACTGGGCTGGTGTTGCTCACTGTCTTGTCAGGGTTGGCAGGTCCAGGAGCGCCCTGCTGTCATGTCTGGTGGCTGCCTCACTGTCTCAGCTCCTGGCTTGATCACCGGGCAGGCTGGCCTGGGCTTGTTCTCATAGTGGAAGCAGCAGGCCAAGAGAGCAAGTGAGAAAGCAAGGTCTCTCAATGGCTGGGCTCAGAATGGCCACCTTCATTCCTACAAGGTTCTGTTGACCAAAGCAACTCATACGACCAAGCCTAGATTATAAGGGAAAGAGTCCACCTCTTGGTAGGAAAAGCTGTTAGGAATTGTGGGCATTCATGTAATCTACCAACTACACTCTTGTCTGTGCCACCCTGATGCCTCCAATCCCGCCCCCCCTGCCATTTCCCCAGGCTCTTCTTATCCCATCCTGGCTGGGGTCTGCCCACTCCTTTGGAGGGAATGAGATGGAGTCAGATCTCAAGGTGGGTAAGGACCCACAAAGTCTATGAACTAACCAAGAAATCTTCCCTCTCACCCACAGAGAAAGTACGTGGCACGCCTAGAAGAACTTCGTGAAGCTCTGGAGAGCTCCCCCTTCTTCAGGACCCATGAGGTGCGAGTCCCAGCCACCATGGAACAGAGGGCCCAGTGTGTGTGTGGGGTGTCTGGGTCCAGGTGGCCTCAGGAGAAACCGCTGACAGGGTCACCTGCCAGAGCTATAAAAGGAGACCCTGAGGGAATTCCCTGGTGGTCCGGTGGTGAGGAATCTCACTGCCCAGGGTCTGGGTTCAATCCATAGTTGGGGAACTAAAATCCCACAAGCCTTGTAGCACGGCCAAAAAAAAAAAAAAAAGAGGCCCCCTCCCCCAGGTTTGGGGGTTTGCTTCTTTAGGGTAAGCAGCATCAGGAATTTCAGGGAGGGGGACAGTTAGGAGCGTGGACTCCAGGCAGATGGCCTGGCATGAAGGCTGGCCCTGCCATGTGACCCTAGGCATGTGACCTACCCCCTGGGCCTTGGTTTCCTCCTGATACAGGAAGGGAAAATAGTACCTTCCTTATAGAGCTACTGAGGTGGACCTGAGCGAATACTGAGTGCTGTTCAGAGCGCAGAAGAGCTCCCAACTCTTGTGATGATTTTGTAGCCATAATTGTTATTTAAAATAATTTTTCTTCATTTTTGGCTGCATCAGGTTTTAGCTGTTGCCTGTGAGATCTTCATTGTGGTTCTCAGGCTCAGGGATGGTGGTGCTCAGGCTTAGCTGCTCTGTGGCATATGGAATCTTAGTTCCCCAACCATGGATTGAACCTGAGTTCCCTGCATTGGAAGGCAGATTCTTTTCTCTTTGAAGAAAATAATTGTATTTATCTTTGGCTGCACTGGGACTCTAGCTGCTGAGCAGGGGCTTCTCAGTGCAGTGGCCTCTCTCGTTGTGGAGGGTGGGCTCTAGGGCATGTGGGCTCAGTCATTACAGTTCCTGGGCTCTAGTGCAAAGGCTCAATCGTTGCACACTCACAGGCTTAGTTGCTTCACTGCAAGTGGGACCTGGAATGCTAATTCTTAACCACCACATCACCAGGAAGGTCTCCATAATTACAGTTATTGTTCCCTGCATTCCTCCTTTGGCAGCTCTCCCCTTCCCCTTTCTCTCCCTTTCACAGCCTGTGTCTCTTTGGAAGCCGTCACCTCTCTGGGGCTGTCTCAGGAAGTGGTGACATCACCAGGTGTGTCTCCACGCTCTTCCATCTCTGTCTTCCAAGTCACTCTCTCCTCTTTTTTCTGTTATCACTGACTGCCGAAAGAGCCACATTTGGGAGTCAGGCGGGCCCGTGTCTGAACCCCAGCTGCCTGGGCGGTGGCTCTGCAGGCCTGTCTCTGGTACCAGTAGCACCTGCCTCCTGAGTGTAGTGAAGGTTAAGTGGATTCACTTAGGTAAAGCCCAGCCCACAGGAAGCCCTCAGTGCGTGGCAGTTTTTACTGTCGCATTTGTCGTCACTGACTTCGAGCTTCACACGAGGCACAAAGAAGAGGCTTGGGGGCTCTGTCTCTTCCATCCTCGTGTTTGGTTTCACTTGCCTAGTGATTAGAATCTGAAAAAAAAACCAGTTGCCAAGATTTAAACCCTGAGACTTCACACCAAAATCGGGATTTCTAGTTTCCTTTGGACCACAGGAGACGTGGCAGTCCTAGGACCCTCCCCATATGCCAACAGCCGTCCAGAGCTGGGTGGCATCGCCTCTCCTGATAGCCACCTGTTCAGCTGCCCTGTCACCTGGGTTCTCTGGAAGAACTGATGTTTGAAACCCAACTAGGAAAAGGGAGGGGCTTGCAAACCTGGAGTTAAGACAAGAGGAAGGAATGTGTTGCTAATTAAAAAAAAATTCATTTATTTATTTTTGGCTGTGCTGGGTCTTCACTGCTGCTGCTGGAGCTTTCTCTAGTTGCAGAAAGCGGGGGGCTACCCTTGATTGCGGTGTGCAGGCTTCTCATTGCGGTGGCTTTTCTTGTTGCACAGCACAGGCTCTAGGGTACAACTCTTGTTGTAGTTGTGGTTCCCGGGCTCTAGTGCACAGGCTCAATAGTTGTGGTGCACCGGCTTAGCTGGTCCACAGCATGTGAGATCTTCCTGGACCAGGGATCGAACTCACATCTCCTGCATTGGCAGGAGATTCTTTACCATTTAGTCACCAGCCCTGTATTTCCAATTTAAAAAGAAAAAAACAGCCCAGTATCTCCCTAGGGCTGTGTGCCGAGCTCCACAGGGCAGCTTGTGAGCTGTGGAACAGGGAATGCTGCCATGATCCCAGGAGGGAGGGGCTCTTACCATCATCTCCATTCTACAGATGAGGAAACTGAGCCTGGAAAAAAGGAAGCCACTTGCTTCCGGTCACCAGTAGCAATTCCCTGGGGCTGAGTAGCTGCTAACCCTTACCATTATCTACACTCTCAGTCCCCACCAGGTTCCTTTGACCCATTTAGGATCCTGCAAGGCATTGGATTTTGTGCCCCAGTTTGAAAAGGGGTAACAGCTAACACTGTTTTCCATTAAACAATTTTTTATTTTAGCTGTGTCAGGTCTTAGTTACAGCTCTCAGGCTTCTCTAGTCATTGGCTTCTTTCTAGTTGCAGTGCACAGGCTTAAGAGGTGCAGCACTCGGCCTTAGTTGCCATTGCAACGTGGATTCTTAACCACTGGACCACCAGGGAAATCCCTGTTTTGCATTTGTTTATACAGGCAAGTCTTTTAGGAGCTTTATGTGGATTACTTCCTATATATAATAGGCATAGCAGTCTTTGAGGTAAATGGTACTTTTTCCTTTATTCCCTCTTTGTAACGGGAGGGTATAGAGATAAGAAGAGTTAAAAGTCCCCTGCCCAAGGCCATGCAGCCTGTAAATGGCAGAGCTGGGGCCTGAACCCAGGCAGTCTGGCTCCAAAGTCCATGCTATCAGCCACCCTCTCAGCTGTCTGCTGGGGCAGGGATCTTGGCCATGCCTGCCCCTCCCTTTAACCTCCTGCCTCTCCCTCTGCAGGTGGTAGGCAGTTCCCTCCTCTTTGTGCACGACCACACCGGCCTGGCCAAGGTCTGGATGATCGACTTCGGCAAGACTGTGGCCCTGCCTGACCACCAAACACTCAGCCACCGGCTGCCCTGGGCTGAGGGCAACCGCGAGGATGGTTACCTCTGGGGCCTGGACAACATGATCTGCCTCCTCCAGGGCCTGGCTCGGAGTTGACCTGCTCGTCCACAACTAGGTTCATTTATTGGATGGTGCCCATCAGGCTGGAGGGGTCCCGATATGCGAGGGGGCCTGAGGTTGGCCACAGGGGAGCTGAAGTCCAGGGATGGGAGAGGTTGCATCGCACACCACGCAGGACCAGTGCGGAAGATCCGAAGGGCCTTGGAGATGGGGGTGGGGGGCCGCCCCACCTTTTGAGGAGATGGGAGGTTGTTAAGAACTGGAGAGGCGGTGTGACCTGGCTGGGGCCCACAGTTGAGTCAGAACCAGACTGGGCCCCAGACCAGCCAGGAGGGGCTGCAGAGGCCGCAGCTAAACCACGTGCCCTGAAAGAACACAGAGCATATGCTTGCCCGGTATAGGTATGACCTCAGGCCTGTCACCACAAGAGTGACTGTAACCACAGCCCCTCCCTCTGCAGGCTGGCTGCTGGCGGGCCAGGAGAACCAGACCTCATTAGTGAACAAACGCAGCAGCTCTCCTCCCACCCAGCAGAGTTATAGCCCCCACTCTTCATCAGGGGGCTGCCAAGGGTGGCCGAGACTCTGAGGGTGTGGCAATGTGGGTTGGGCCTGAGGGCTGACACCCCTGGGCAGGGCTCGGTTCACCCCGTCTTACCCGCCCTCGGCCCCACGGGCTCCTCCCCTGCTCCCAGAACTGCTGACCAAAACCACAGCCACATCCATGCCGCCACTGTGACAGCACCCACCTCGACCCTCAGGCACCAGCCTCAGCCTGGGGACTTCCTCCTCCTGCCCTCTGCCCTCTTCTGTCTCCTTCCTCCTAGCAGGCTGCGGTCACAGGAAGGGCTTATAGGCGCCAGGCAGGCTTGGGCCTGGGTTGAGACCCAGCCACTTTCCTCGGGAGCGCCCTCCCCTCTGGCCTCTGCTGGGAAGATGCCCTGCTTGGTTGGGCCTGAGGTGCAAAAGACCCCAGCACCGAGGTGTGGGTAGAGCCCCCCTGTCGTCCTCCTGCTCCTAACTTTGGGTTCCTGGTCCACCAGGCTGGGCTGGGGGAGGAGAGGCACCCCCTCCCCCCTTAGCCAAAGCTCTGGCGTGGTCTTCCAGGCTGAGGGTTGCTCCTTCTCTACTGACCATCTTTATATACTTATTTATACGAGAGGTAGTTGTTAGATGGGGCCGCGCTGGGGATCAAGAGGCAACATCGCTTGACTGCCTTCCCCCTGTGACAACACCCCAATAAACACATTAGTAGTCCACTTTGTGGTCTTTTTTTTTTGCATCTGGAGCTCAAAGCTCATAATTTGAGCATTAGTGCTGCATGGGATAATGACAGGTCTGGGGTAGAAGTGGCCACCGAGCTGGTGGTTCATTCATCGGCTTCACTGAGTTGCTCCTCTTGTGCTTGGCTAACCTGCCCCGAACCTACCTGTCTAGGTGCTGTGTGCCTGGCTCGAATCTGGCCCTGCCACTGGCCGGCCCTGTGACCTCAGGCCCGTGACGAGGACACTTCTCCAGCCTGTTTTTCAAACTGGGAGGATCTAGTACCCTCCTTACAGGGTTGGAGGACTTGATGAGTTAATGGGGTTGTGAAGGAGTTGGCACAAAGAACTAGCAGTGGGAGATCTAGCTTTTTAAAGCAGGAGAGAACAGAGGTGGGGGAGGTGCTGAGCCTGAGGGCCTCTTCCCTGAGGAAGTGACAGGGAGCCAGGACTGAGTTCAGGAGTTGTAAGGAGGGCTGGGTGCAGGGACAGGACACCCCAGGCACCTGAGACAGCAGAAAGTGTGAGGAGGAAGAACCTGGGGTGAGCATGCAGGGGGTGGAAACGGGAAGGGGGAGCACGAGGAGCATACAGGGTTGCGGAACTTCTCTGGAGGGCAGTGGTGGAACGTGGTCTTTCAGTTTTGTTTCGGCCACACCGTGTGGCTCACAGGACCTTAGCTCCCAACCAGGGATCAGAACTAGTGCCCCTGCAGTGGAAGCACGGAGTCTTGACCACTGGATTGCCAGGAAGTCCATGTTTCGTGTTTTAAAAGGCTTCCCCAGCTCGACGCGAAGACACTGGGAGGCAGCAAGGGGTGCAGGGAGAGGGTGGTCAGCAGCCAGAAATGGGCTGATGCAGCACTGCTGGGGGGACGGTGGACAAGCCCTGGGGTCTCAGCGGTTCTCTCCCCTGCAGAAAGGCAGCTGCTGTGTGGCTTCTGGCTATAACCCCAGCCCAGAGTAGGTGCTCAGTACTGGGAGATGGGCTTGGAGGAGTTGGGGTGATGCCCAGGATGGATTTGGGGGGACCCTGCATGAAGGATCTCTGGTTGGAGGTCCAGTCCAACCCCTCGGGCTGTCGCTCAGAAGAAGCTGGGACACTCTGTGGCTGGTGACAGCTGAGCTGGGCCTGCAGCAGCCTAGTGGCTGGAGTCCCGTGGTCGCAGGAGCAGGGCCTGGCCACAGAGGCCGGCCCGCACCCCGCCAGCAGGCACCACGTACTCCCGGCCATCTGCGGCCCGAGAGGGCGATAAGTCCGTCAGTTGCAGGTTGCTCTCCCGGACTTGGTCATAGTCCCACAGCTGGTGGTGCCAACTCTTGCCCTGCTTGGCGAGGAGGTAGACAGCCCCCGGGGAGCCTTCTTCCGGCAGGGCTGGTGGCTGGTGGGGTGTGCCGGGCACTGGGTGGAACAGGCCTGGCAGCTCGGGATCCTCCAAGTAGCCCAGGCTGGGCACATGCTGCACACCCAGCAGGACCCCTGGGGGGCAAAGGGGGAAGTTGTGAGTAGGAGCTGAACCCTGACGAGGGGCTGGGGCTCCCGGAGTCCCCCCACAGCCCTCCAGGGTGGGCGCTGCCATGATCCCTGCACTGTACACAGTGGGGGCACAGCTGGGCTCTAGAACTGCAGGCATTTTAAGTCCTGCCTCCAACAGCCTGACAGCACAGGGAGGTGGCCGAGGCAGCACCGGACAGAGCAGACATCATCACCTAGTTGTTGCCAGCAGTCCGAGAGAGCCGTGCTCAGAGGTGTGCGCACCAGGGTGCCGCCTTCTGTCAGGCAGGGGAAAGACGAAGGCACTGACTACAGCTGACACCAGCTGAGACGTGGAACGTACCAGGCACCATTTAGAGTCTGAACATTCCAACAGCCCTCTGCCCTGGGGACTGTTGTTACCCTGATTTCCAGATGGGGACCTGGAAGTCCAGAGTCACTGAGCCTGGACCAGGTTTGCAGCCCAGTTTGACCCTCCTCTGTGCTGAGTTTTTGTTTGGGAAAAATCTTGACTGACAGATGCTGAAGTACCTGCTGCCGGCCAGGGCCCTGCTAACTACCTTGTAGGGACGAAGGTAGTCCAACTCTGGCTCCTGCCTTGAGTAGTGTGGCGGGGCTGCCACAAGGGTGAGCATGTGAGGAGGGGAGACTGGGGATCAAGGAGGCCCACGGTGAGGGTCCAGGGCAGGGGAGGGGAACCCACCTGTGCTCACAGCCCAGTGGGCCTTGTGGCCCTTCCTCTGACATGGCTCGTGATTGAAGTCCTCATCGTAGCTGCAGTGTGGTCAAGGACAATGCTGTGGAGTGGCCCTGGGACCCCCCCCACAGGCTCCCCCCATCCTAGCCCGGCTCCTTCCCTGACCCTGGGATACGGGATAAGCAGGGGGTGTCCGGCGACAATGTGTTGCAGGACGTGGTCTCTGTTGGGACCGCCCAGGCCGCCGCAGAGCACCTCTGCCTGGCAGCCCAGTGCCTCTTGGGCCAGCCTGCCCATGTCAGCCACTGCAGGGACAGAGCAGACACACGAGGAGCAGTCACTGTGTACCAAGCACTGGGAAAAAGGCTTTTAGGAATCAATGCCTATAACCCTCACCTTGACCATCGTCTCTTCGTACAAATGTGGAAAATGAGCCACAGACAAAGACACAGATCCTGTATTAATGCATGTGTGTGGAATTTAGAAAACTGGTATGCATGATCCTATTGGCAAAATAGAAACACTGACACAGAGATGTATGGATACCAAGGCGGGGGGGAGGAACTGGGAGATTGCAACTGACATGTATATACTATTGATACTATGTATGAAATAGACAACTAATGACAATCTACTGTATAGAACAGGGAACTCAGCTTAACGCATGATGGTGACCTGGATGACAAGGAAGTCCTAAAGAGAGGAGATACATGTATGCGTATGGCTGACTGATCCTGCTGTCCAGCAGAAACTGACACAACATCGTGATGCAACTCTACTGCAATAAAAAAAAAAAAGTGAGGCACAGAGAGGGTAAGTTGCTTGTTTATGGTGACGCAGCAGGAAGTGGCAGAGCTGGACTGGGAACCCAGGTGGCCTGGTTTCAGAGTCCACCTTGTAACACCCTGCTCTACTTTGGCAGGGTGGGGAGAAGGGCACAAAGAACGGAACAAAGTCCCCCCTGTGCCTGATATGTCCCAGCCAAGCTCTCCAGTCCCCTCCTGCAAGGCATCTGGGTGACACTCTTCGACACCCAACCTACCTGAGAACATCTCCCCCTGGGCCGTGTATCCTCTCTCCATGGCCATCTGCACTAGTCTCTCCAGAGTGGTGCCGTCGGGGGGTGTCAGGAGGGTACCTGCCATCCACAGGGCCACCAGCCCACACCTGGGGAGAGATAGGCCCAGCTCCCCAACCTCTAATTTGAGTCTTTCCTGGCCCCCTCTGCCCTGGAAGCTGGAGTGTGGGGAACAGTTTGCCACCCTGGGGGATTCCCTTCTTGTCTCCCAGGGCGAGTGGAGAGACCTGACTTCCCTCTCCAAGGAGAGAGCATGGCCAAGGCCTGAAAGCAAGGCTGGAGGGCTGCGGAGGGGTGAGAGGGTGGGAGGTTAGGCAGACATGTCACCTGGGCTTCCAGGAGGAGCAGGTGCCAAGGGGGAGTCAGAGATAATGGACCAGATTCATTTGTTCACTTGCTTGTTTGTTTCAACTGTATACTTCACTTGCTCCCAGGACACTGACCTGGGTAAGTTCCCTGGTAAGTTCCCCTTCTCCCTCCCTTCTTCCTTCCCCCTAGGCTGCCTGGGATGAACCCACTCTTCCCACACTCCCTGGTCAATCCTCAGAGGCTGGTCAGGGGAGAGGCTTGAGGGCACAGCTGGCCAAGGGGCTGGGGTCCCGAATCAGGGTACATACTGAGGGCCTTCTTGGATGAGGGAGGGCAGGTCAGCACAGAAGAGGATCCACTGCAGGTCACTTCTGAAACTGAAGCAGAGGCATATTCAGGTCATGAGGGAACCAGTTCCTAGGGTCTCAACCTCGAGGGCTGCTCTTGGCCGGGTCAGACTGCCTTCATTCCTGAGGAGACACTCCCCTTCTCCACCTCTGTTTCCTCATCTGTTCGGTGGGAATCATTCTTCTGCCTGCTACTCCCTGCTTTTTCTCAACTATTGAAGGTTGCAAAAGCTTTGCAACTAGGAGTCAGAGGAATTTATTAGAAGGGGTGTCTCTACATCATGTTGAGCCCCGGTGGCTCAGAGGTAAAGAACCAGCCTGCCAACGCAGGAGACTCGGGTTTGATCCCTCAGTCGAGAAGATCCCCCAGAAAAGGGAATGGCAATCCACTCCAGTATTCTTGCCTGGAGAATCCCATGGAGAGAGGAGCCTGGTGGGCTACAGTTCATGGGGTTGCAAAGTGTTGGACATGACTGAGTGACCGAGCATGCAGGCATGCTCTACACCATGGATGAAAAAATTAACCAAAGAAAGAAAGGGAAATTTTTATTGGAGCCAACCTGAAGATTATAACCTGGGAGATAGTGGCTCTGAGGACTTCTCCACCCATCAGATGTCACAACACAGTCATATGTTAAGTTTTTGAGACAAAAGGTTGTCAAAGTATTATTGACAGTTTACTCAATCCAGATCTACAAGTACAAAGCAAGTTGTGGGATATGGGTCATTTTGATCCCTTAACAAGATTAACAAGGAAAGTCTTCTGATGAGATTAAGAAGGAGTGTTACTCTGTAAGGAAGTCTGGTAAAAGCACACTAAATGGGAGGGAGGAGGCCCAAATGGGCAAAGAAACAATTTACATTTAAATTTTATCTTGCTGGGACTTCCCTGGTGGTCCAGTGGTTAAGACTGCCTTCCACAGCAGGAGACGCAAGTTTGATTCCTGGTTGGGGAACTAAGATCCCATAAGCCTCAACAATCAAAAACCAGAACATAAACAACAGAAGCAATACTGTAACAAATTCAATAAAGACTTTAAAAATGATCCACATCAAGAAAAAGAAATTTTTCTCTTGTCTTGCCATAAAACATGAGTTTAATTTCATCAATGCAGAACTCTGCATGTTTTCCCCTCTCAAGCCTGTTTTACAGTTAGACAGGATGGAAATCCCTTCACTCAGCCTTGAGCAAAACCAGGTGACAGCTCCAGGCCTAAGAGATCACTGCTAGAGTCAGGCCCAGCCCCACCCTAGGGGAGGCCACTCAGAACATTTTGGTGATTCCAATCCTCCCCCGCTCCCCACCAGGGCTCAGGAGGTGCTGCTCAATGTGCTTATACCTCTTCCCCAAAGCCAATGAAAAGTACCCTCCTTTGGCTGGGAGGCACCCTCCTGATGAGATATCACAGCACAGTGGTTAAAAGCAAGGCGCCCCCGCCCACCCCCCCCATGGCAAAAAGCAGGGTGCCCCACTGCCATGCCCTTCCTCTTCTAAGAACTGTGGCCAAGTGACTTAACCAAGGTGAATCTCAGCTTCCTCATATGAAAAATGGGGTAACAATAGTTCCTGCCCTGAGGGGGTAGAGATAAATCAAAAGGTTGAGTTTAACACAGCTATGCTATTATGTATCTGGAGGAAGGCATGGCAACCCAATCTAGTATTCTTGCCTCCTCTGTCCATGGGGTCACAAAGAGTTGGACATGACTGAAGTGACTTAGCATGCATGCATATACGTATATACATATATGTATGTGTGTATCTGAATCACTGTGCTGTACACCTGAAAATAATATGACATTATAAATCAACTATACTTCAATTAAAAAAATAAAGTTTCTGTCTCATGGAATTGCTGAGATTAAGAAGTAAAAACACTTAGAACAGCACCTGCCATATGTACATAATAGGTGGTTGTTATTTGCATTAAATTTGCCTCACTATGGGGGAATTTCCCAGCAGTCAAGTGGTTAGGCTCTGAGCTTCCATTGCTGGTGATGTGAGTTTGATCCCTGGTTGGGGAACTAATATTCTACATGCCACACAGTGTGGCAGAAACCAAAAACAAAACAAAAAAATTTGTCTTACTATACTTGGGACCTTTAGGGCTGATTATAAACTTGTTTAGAGAACTGGAAATTTCTTCCGGACAGGGGCAGGTCACTTCTCCCTCTTCCCTTCACCCTCAGCCCATGTCTAGGCTCCTCCCCTCCTGCCTGGGTCTCTGGGGGCTCCAGCTCCCTTCTGGGCCCCTAGCCTCCAGTCTTACCATCTCCAGTCCTGGAAGGCAGCCTCTCTCCCTCCCTGGAAGGGCACAAAGCCCTTCCACAGCTCCCCAGAGCCCTGAGGACTCTCCACCTTCATTCACAGCACCCGCCCCCCACAATGCCCTGTGTTGGGCTCCTGGCCACCTGGGGAACCCCACATTTGTCTCTGTCAAGTATTTGCAGGTTTCTGAAAAGAATATCTCTTCATTTCATTTTTGGGACCGGGCATAAGCTATTTACTCTTCTCATCAGGGGTTCCCTCCTCCAGGCAAGCCCCTGGGACCTCCCACCCCTGGAGCACTCCCTCTGGACTCCCTCCCGAAGGCTCTGACCTCTCTGGGTTGTCAGTGTCTGGTGGAGGGAGCGATCTGCTTCTCCCACTGGACGAGGTGCTCTCAAGGAGCAGGAGCTTTCTTCATTGCTGAAGGCACACAGCCACTAAAGGCGTCTAAGTAGGGAGCTGAAGCAGACTGTTTGCCCTTGAGGAAATGGGAAATCCCAAGAGAAGATAACTGAAGTGATGTGGGGAGAGGTGGTTGGGTGAGACCACGGGTGGGAGGGATGGGCCCTGGGACCCTACCGGTCCTTGTGCAGCTTCAGGAGCCTCTTCACGTCCTCTCTGCTCCCGGAGACTGGGCTGGCCCTCTCCAAGGCCTCCTTCAGGAGCTGACTCTTCTCTAGGCCAAAGACATGAGGGGGAGCAAACCCGGTGGTGGGGGGCGGAGGCGGCAGTGGGGGTGGTGGGGGAACAGGGGCCTGGAAACTCAAGGGTGGAAAAGCTAATTCGGGGTGGTTTGGGGGAAGGGGAGGAAGTGGAATATTGAGGGCCTGGGATGCAGGGGTTTTGGGAGGAGGAACTGGTGGCTTTAAAGGAGGAGAACATGAAGAAATCATTTTGGGGTCTGTGACTTAGGCTGAAAGATCGAGAATGGGAGGGAGGGAGGACAGATCCTTCAAAATGTGGTCACAGGGATGGAGAGTCTGACGGTCTTAGAGCTGAGCTCCTGATCTGGGAGCTGAAGTTGGGACTGAAAAAAAAAAAAAAAAAGGGCTAAAATCTGGAACCTTGGGAGCACGGATTGAAGCTGACACAAATCACAAGGAATCTGAAGGCTAAGGGGGTCCTTTAATGTGCAAACAAATCTGTGGTATAGAGTTGGGATGTAGAACTCAAGGAGTGAGGCTTAGGAGGAGTTAACTTCTTATCCTCGGCTAGGTTGGAAACGGGAAATTACGGGACACGAAAGCCCAGGCCTGGGGAAAGGCACCTAAAGCGTGGGATTTAGGACCCCTGGGCTAAAAACTGGGAGAATTTAGAATAGATCCCACCCCCTCGCATCTCAGACCCGAGTTTGGAACCTTAGAGCTGACCTTTGAGTCAGAGGTCAAAAGGACACTTGGCAGGGAAAATAGCCTAGTTGTGGAGAAAGTCCTGAAATCGGGGCGCAACAGAAGTCTTATGGGCTGGAGAAGGCTCACAGATTGGAGGTCGTTGGGAGCCCCTATACGGCTGGGGTAACAGGGTCGGGCAGTAAAATGCGCCTACGCTTCCCGCAAAATGGCTGCCGCAGCGTACAGCCTTTCCCAAATCCCGCGGTAAGACTCGCAACTCAAGTCCGCCCCTTTAACGATCACGTGACAGAGACGGGCTGCCAAAGTAAGGCCTCGGAAGAGACGGCCGCAAGAACCGAGTCCCGATTGGCAAGAAGCGCGTGAGGGGGCGCGGCCTTCACTAATTGGTCCGTAGTCTCGTGAGCCGCAAAAGGGTTTGCAGGGGCTGGGCGGAGTTTTTCTGCTGAGGCGGGAACTCAATTGCCGTTTTTATTGGCAAATTCTGGGCCCGGGAGAGAGCCTTACTCTGATTGGCCAAGCTACCAAGTTTCCGCGCAGGGATTGGCTTGTACATAGACAAAGGCGGGTCCAGAGGAGGAAGTTTGGTGGTCGCGTTCAGCAGCGTCGCAGGCACTGCTTGCGGGAGCTGAGACGGTTTCGGTGAGTATTCTTGGGCGCAAGCGGCCGTAGGCGCCTGATGGCGGAGCGCTTGGCGTCCGGGCTTTCCTTCGCTTCGTGTAGCGGGAACTATTTTTTTCTGCACGAGGCCAGGGTTCGGCAAAATCGTCCCGCCTGCTTTAACTGGCTCTTACATCCGGGCCTTTTCTTCTGGGCCGGCCTTTGAGCGCGTGGGCCAGTGGGAATCGCCACCTAGGCCGTTCCGCCTACTAAGTCGAGTAGAGCAGCCTGGGACTCGTAGTAAACCTCACGAGATTTCCCTTACCACGCGGGTAGGAGAAGCTGCGCGCTGCGTTTGCTTTGTTTTCCGAGACGTGCTTCCCTCTTCCCTCCTCTTTACCTTACTTGACTTTCTCTGGGAAGGAAGATCCTTAAGCACCCCGCGTTGGGACAAAAGGATTTTCAGAAACCCAGGACTGAGTGGGACTTTTTCATTCTTTCAGCCCTACCTCAGCAACTTACTCCATGGCAGTTCCTGAGACCCGCCCCAACCACACTATTTATATCAACAATCTCAATGAGAAGATTAAGAAGGATGGTGAGTTTTCGGGATAGTCCGGACACCAGGCTGTCCCGCACGAGCCTGCCCCCTCTTCTGTCGCCAGCATCCATGTCTCTTCCTCAGCCTTCTCCCGCCAAACTCTTGGAGTTAACCCTTCGGCCTTTGCACAGCCAGTGCCTTTGATATTTCCTCAATTTTTCTGAACACTTTTCCCGTTAACCTGGTCACTTGCTCATCTTTCAAGGTTTCAGCTTCAAGACCCCCTCCAGGATGCCTTCCCCTTCCCTTTTCCACCCACGTGCTTGCCTCTGACTTCCTAAAACCCTGAACCTCCCCAGTCAAGTCCTGGTCTGGCTGTCACGGGGCTGTCTCTTTCTTGGCCTTTGAGCTCCAGGAGGGTAAGAACTGCAGCTGTTGGTCACTGTCATGACCTCAAGTGAGCCCTCGGTGAAAACGTTTCATTTCAAAATAAAGTGAAATGAACCATGATGGTGGGTAACACTGGGTACCAGGTGCTGATGTATAAATAATGGTTACATTTAACTTTCACAGTAACCCTGCAGGAAGGACATATTTTTCCCATTTCTCAGATTAGGAAACTGAGTTTCTGGAAGGATATGATTTGCCCAAGGCATACAGCACAGAAACGTGGTTGAGACCACTATATGGAATTCTGGTTAAGAACTCTATTCTAGATATGACATATTTTATTTTTTCTTGAGCAAGTTATCACTTTTTATTGAACCTCATTTTTATATATCTATATCTATATATATAGGAATGCTGGGCAAAATCATAGAGGAAAACTGGGCAATATCTGTGCAAATGTTATGGGGAATATATGAGCTAAACTTCCAAGCTTTTTTTTTTTTATGGTGCCTAGCAGTTAGTAAGGGTTGGCTCTAAATGTTAGCTCTTATTATCTCCTGAAGAAAACTGTTAGGAGAACTAAAGGAGCTTGCTGGCATTAAGTTGAAGTTACTGATGAAGCTGCTGTAGAAGATAATAAACAAGCCATGTAAATCCCTCATACACTGTTAGAGCATTGTGCCCAGCCAGTTCTCTGTGTGTGGAGCCGTGGACACAGTGGTGACTGAGACAGTCCTGGTCCTGACTTCACGGAACCACAGTCTAGTTGAGATGACAGACCTGCTCCCAGACAGTGATAGCCCAGAGTAGCCATGGCCATAATTGGGGGAAGTTGAGGCATAGTAGTCAAGGCTGGGATTGGGCACTTGGAAAGAGGTATTCAGGTTCATAGAACCAGAGAGATTTTGGGAAAGCCTACCAGGTAGAGGAAGCAGTATTTGTATTCAATGAGGGAGAAGAGTGACTAACCTGGATCAGCATGTGCAAATGTCCAGGGGCAAAAGAGCCCAGGGCATTCTGGGAACTACATACACTGCAGTTTTGGGTGTCTGAGACTAAGAGGCTGGTGATTCATGGAGAACATTCAAGCAAACAGTGCACTCTGGCTCCTGATGCCTTCAGGGCTGGTTGGGGTGTTTTACTTCATCCTGAGGTCTTCAGGGAACCAGGCAAGGGATGCAGTTAATTGTGAACGATCTTTCCAGCTGTGGAGGGTGAACTTGCGTGGGCAAGAAAGGAGACTAGGGAGAGGCCCAGCACCCAGGGGAATGACTCAGGCCCACACTGGGTTCATGGGGGTGGCAGGTAGAGACAAATTACAGAAGTGTCATCAGAATTTTTGGCTATTTGCATCCCTCTTTGCCCGATTCCCCTTTTTGTTCCTACTGTCTCTTCAGCCGAGTATCTTAAGCTCAGATACCTTCTTTGCATAAGACTGGTACCCTTTTCCTGGCTGTCCATTTGCTAGGGAGGTTTGGCGGTCCTGGGTTCAGATGAACTTGGGTCCTGAGCCAGTGACAGATCCTCTGAGAGCCTCTATCCACATTAGTAAAATCGGGACAGTTATAATTGTTAACTCATGGAGTAGAGGTAAAAATTCAGGAAAGTTATTCCCAGAAATCATTTAATGCTATGTTTATTGAGGCAAATGTATTTAGAGATTTGTGTGCTGGCAACTATACGGTTCATTAGGGTTTTTTTTTTTTTTTTTGGCTCACACCAAGGGACTTAAGGGCTTTTAGTTCCCTGACCAGGGATTGAACCTGGACCCTTGTCAATAAGAGCACAGAGTCCTAACTACTGGACCACCAGGGAGTTCCCCATGGGGATATTGTGATAAACAAATAGGATAGACTTGTACCTCTTCAGAAAGAGGACCAAACAAAAAAGGAAACAAACATGATGTCAGGAGGTGGGAAATGCCATGAAAGAAAAGCAAGTAGGTTCTCACGGTGGGGGGAGTAACATAAGGGGGCTCTTATTTCACGAGGGTAGTCAGGGAAGGCCTCAGGTGGTAACATCTCTGCTGAGTCCTGGGTAACTGGAAGGAGGCAGCCATGTACACATCAGGAGAAAGTTGCTCCTAGTAGAGGGAGCAGTCAGTGCAAAGGTCCTGAGGCAAGGTTGCTGTGACGGGCCTGAAAAAGGGCTGGGAGGCCAGTGTGGCTGGAGCTATAGGAGTGAAGAGGCGCATGGGCAGAGATGAGATGGGAGAAGTCAACCAGCGCCAGATCAGAGGGGCTTGTGTTAAGGTGCTGGAGACAATGAGGAAAAGTACTTGCATTTATCGAGCATTTACTGTGTGCCCTCTGTATGTGTGACTTGTGTTCCCCTGCAGCAACCTTGTGGGGTAGGTATCTTGATTGTTGACCTACTACAGAGTCAATGCACATGACCACCTTAGTGGTTCTAGGCTGCTGGTGGTATTGCTCAGTACTCTTGTCAATGGGCTGATGGTGTCCCCTCGGCTGCATTTCCTCTGAAAAGCGGAACTCCAGCCCCAGGACATGATACCCGAGCCTACCGTCACTCCTGGGTCTTTCCTCTCCCTACTGCAGAGCTGAAGAAGTCCCTGTACGCCATCTTCTCCCAATTTGGCCAGATCCTGGATATCCTGGTATCACGAAGCCTGAAGATGAGAGGCCAGGCCTTTGTCATCTTCAAGGAGGTCAGCAGCGCCACCAACGCCCTGCGTTCCATGCAGGGCTTCCCCTTCTATGACAAGCCCATGGTGAGCACCAGGTGTGGAGGGTATGGGTGTGTGCCCGTGCCAAGTGCTGTTGCAGGCTGGATGGGTCTGGACTACTGTTGCCTGTAGGCCAGACCCTTAAGGATGGGAGTTCCTCCTGTTGGTCCTCGGCATCCACTGTTCACTCTACTGGGGCAATGGAGACACACAGCAATCAAGGGAAGTCCTAGCTCTGCCCTCGTAGACCTACAGTGCCACTGGAGAGACACGCCTGTCTCCAGGTGGCGAGGACCCGAGGGTTCAGGGCTGGGATGGACGAATGCATAGAACTTAGGGAGTTTATTCTCATCCAGTCTGGGAGTTTGCAGGGGAGCCTTTCTGGATGAATAAGAGTTGGAGAAGAGTAGCTGAGAAAGGCAAACTAAGAATGGGAGATAACGAAGAACCTGTGTAACTGAGGAAGTGAGTCAAGTTCATTCGGCTGAAGTGAAGGGTGGGAGATGGTGGGGTGGGCGTGGCCTGGAGAGTTGTCAGAAGTCAGGCTAAGGATCTGATTATGAGGGTGGACTTGATTCCAAGGTTGCCAGCAAACCATGGAAGGGTTGGGGAGGATGGATTCAGTTGTGAGAGATGGGGTTCAGTTGTGACGGTGAGGCTGGGTCAGGCTCCCAGGTCTGGGATAAGGGGAGAGTTGGTCTAGGATCAGGGGTTACAGTGATGGCTAACACTGGGTACCAGGTGCTGCTGTATAAATCAGGGTTACATGGGGCCATGGGATGGGAGGAAGTGAGTTACAGATGTTCAGTAGGCCTTGAGCAGACGGGGGTTCTGTTGTTCAGAGTCCCTGCCCTGACCCAGAATTCTTGCCGTATCAATCAGTTTTCTCTCCTTCTATCAGTTCTTCCGAGTCACCTGATGGGAATATGCCTCCCTGAACCAGTAGGATGGTGACAGCAAGCATCAGTGCCTGCAAGTCCCAGGCAGGTCACTTCACGTGGAAGACATTGGCCCCAGGGGCACAGGGGCAGCCTGGGGCCCTCACCTCCTTCCAGAGGGGGGCTTCTTCCTGACTCCTGCCTGTTGTCTCCTGTTGTGGGTGTGTGAGCCCACAGCTGCCACATCTTCCATTGCTTTTCTGGAGTAGCTGGAAATTCCCTTTTGAGGACTAAAAATCATAAATCATTTTGTGCGGCCCTTCCTTCCCCGCTTTTAACATTACTGCTTGAATCGTAGAAAGCGCTGAGCCATTGTGAGTTCTGTCAGGGCATCCTGTCAACTCTACCTGGAAAACCTCCACTCCAAAAAAACCCTCCACTGATTCTTCCCACTCCTCCCCTGCTACCTGCCTAGTGTAGCCGCGACCCTTCTCCCTCTTTTGACCCCCTGCTCCTCCCAGGCCTCTCTCCATACCATGGCCACAGCGCTCCTTGGGAGTCACAAGTGACAGCTTGTCATCCCCCTGCTTATAACACTGTGTGACTCCTACGTGGATGAGGAGGGAGGCAACATTCCTAGAGGCAACAGAGGGCCTTGGGGACTTTGTCTTTTCCTAGCTCTTTAGTGGTTCTTCGTTTGCTAGAACGCTTTTTTTCCCTAGATGCCTGCATGCCTCCCTCCCTGTCTTTGTACCAGCATCATCTCCCTGAGGTCTTTGTGGCTGCACTCTGAAAACTTCAGTTCTTCTCAACTCTTCACCTCCCCTTCCCCCATTGGTTCACTTTTTAATCTGTCATATCTTCCCCAGCGAACTAATGCCATGAGGGTAGGGGCTTTTGTGTGATTGGCTCATTGCTGAATCCTCAGAGCAAATTTGGATGCTCTCTAAACTGCTAATGAGGTTTAGTTTGGAGACTCGGTTCTCCTGTGTGATGGAAACACCCCTGTATAGTGCTCCTGTCCTGGCCTTGTTTTCTTCTACCTTGAGCAATGCTTGGGGCTGTCCCATCTTCCTATCAAAATCCCAACTTGCTACATTCCAGGTACTGTTGAGAGCACTTTTTAGCTCCTAGTCCTCCTGGTCATCCTTTGAAGTGGGAAATACTTCAGTACCCATTTGACAGATGGGGACATTGAGGCCAAGGGATTTCCATTATGTTTCCCACCAAGCTCCAGGCAAGGTCTGATTTTGGCTCCTAAGTCCAGTCTCCTTCACCCTCTGCTCTCTGTTGGGCAGCGCATCCAATACGCCAAGACTGACTCGGATATCATTGCCAAGATGAAGGGCACCTTCGTGGAGCGGGACCGTAAGCGGGAGAAGAGGAAGCCCAAGAGCCAGGAGACCCCAGCTGCCAAAAAAGCCGTGCAGGGAGGGGCGGCCGCCCCTGTGGTGGGCGCTGTGCAAGGGCCTGTCCCGGTAAGCCAGGGCCCACAGATGCAGCCCTCTCACCACCAGGTCTTCTCAGCCTTGTGGGCTGGCGCGGGGGTGGGGTAGGGAGAGGTATCCCCTTGGGGATCCAGACATTTCCCCCCACTTCCATTTTTCTTGTGGAGATTGTGTGCCTATCAATAGGAGTGTGATAAACTGGCCAGTTTCTCGGGATCCTTTTTGTCTGTATCTCAGTCTTTTTTTTTTTTCTGTCCTTGATCTTGATTTTGCTGTGTCTTCTAAAGTCAGTGTCTATGTAGCAAATCCAGAGGAAACCACTAGCTTAGGATTGAAAAGAATTTCGTTTAACAAGGTCACCAGATCAATATGGAAAAGTCAGTTTTATTTCTGTACATTAGCAACAAACAAGGATACTTCAGATTGAAAAACACCTCCAGGGAAAGTGTGCAAGGCTGCCCACTGAAACGATAGAACATGGCTGAGAGAAATTGGAAGACTTAGTGCTATTAAGATGTCATTTCTCTTCAAACTGGTTTAAGAGTCAGCTGTTCCAATCAGAATCCCTAGAAGGATTTGTGGGGACAGACAGGCTGTCTGTAAATGTCTGTGATGGCAAAGCTGGGGCCTGTTGTTCAGGAATGGTATGGTGTTGGCCCGAGGTTGGGAAGAGGGACCAGTGGGACAGAGGAGTCCAGAAACATACACGTATGTATGTGGTCGCTCTGTATATGACTGAGGCGCCACTGGTCTCTGGTGGTGAAAGGGCTTTTTCACTGGACCAATTGGATATTTGTAAGAGGAAAAAGTTAAGCCTTGCCTAGGCTACATATAAGTTAATTTGAGATAAATGGTAGACTTGAATGTGTCGGCTCCAATAATTGAAGTTCTTGAAGAAAATAGAAAAATGTCTTTATGACCTTGGTGAGGCCATGAAGAGTAGAAACATCCTGTTTTCTAAACAAGATACAGAAAGCATAAAATACTAAAGAAAAATTGAATGAATTGGACCCACTCTGGTCTCCGAACCTCCAAACCTTCTGATGGGTTGTCTTGTGTCAGTGTCCATGTCTGGGTTAAGCTGCCCGACTCTTAACTTTGTCTCTTAACATGGGGTTCAGCTCCTGTCTCCCCTGGGAGCACGTGCTCTTTGCCTTCAGCCTCTCTCCCTTCCCCTTGCTGTCACCCCTCCCCATGTCTTTGTGCATCAGCCCTGACCATCCCCATCCACCTCTGCCTTCCACTGTTTGTTCTCTGGGCCTGTTCTTTCTTCATACAGTATTTATTTATTTGTCTTAGTCGCAGCATGCAGGATCCTCCTGTTTTGACGCACCGACTTTCCAGTTGTGGTGTGCAGCCTTAGCTGCTCCGCAGCACGTGGGATCTTAGTTCCCAGATGAGGAATCAAACCTTCAGGGAAGTCCCCATAAAGTCTTAAAGCAGTATAGCATGCTGCTAACAGTGTTTATTTCCACCCCTTGTAGTTGGTAACGTTTTTTCTCCTAGTATTTTTTTTTTCCCCAGTAGGCCCCCAACTTTGTTCATCTGTCTACAAGCAAAGTTAGGCCATTCTGACCAATTTTTTTTTCCTTTTTTGAGGGTGGCATACTGAGTGATATGTGGGATCTTTGTTCCCTGACCAGGGATTGAACCTGTTCCCCCTGCAGAGGAAGCACCTAGTTCTAACACTGAACTGCTAGGGAATTCCCCTGACCAGTTTTTATATGTTAAAAGTTTCTATTTATTTTTAATTCTGTCTAATTTGATGTCCCTTGTGACCTTGGGCCTGATCTCCTCTATCCATCACTCTTTGGATGCCTTTCTTGCCTTTTCCAAGTCTGGATCTTTCTCCCTGTGTCTCACACCCGGGGTTTCCTGTAACAACCTTTTCTCCTCTTTGCTTCCTCCCAACACTGAAAGCACACCTCCTGCCTGCTGGCGCCCCTCTCAGCCCTGCCCTCCTCTCCCCGCAGGGTATGCCGCCGATGACTCAGGCGCCCCGCATCATGCACCACATGCCTGGCCAGCCTCCCTACATGCCGCCGCCGGGCATGATCCCACCTCCAGGCCTGGCGCCTGGCCAGCTCCCACCGGGGGCCATGCCGCCACAGCAGCTTATGCCGGGGCAGATGCCACCTGCCCAGCCTGTAAGTGTCTGGTCCTCCCGGGGTCTGGTATAGTCAGGAGACAGGAATGGCAAGCAGAGCTCTGTTTTAGATTGGGTGGTCTGGGCAGACCTCCCCGAGGAGGTGCTGTTGGAGGATGAAGATGTAGCAGTGGCGTCAGGCCCTGGGACAGAGGAATTGGTGTGTTTGCTGAAGCAGGTGAAGGAGAGGCTGGAGCGGGGGTAGGCTGCACCTTGGTTCACTCTGTGAACTTCTGCTGAGCACCCGCTTATGGGTGCAACTCTGCTCCCTTGTGGCTTGCAGTCTAGGGCACAGTCGGGTAGACAGGCAACAACACGGGGTCTGTTAGGTTAAAGACTAGAAAGAATTCAAGCAGGACGGGGCTGGAGGGCAGGAGGGCCATAGATCCCTGACCAGACTTACGGTCTCCCGTGGCTCTCCTGCAGCTTTCAGAAAATCCACCAAATCACATCTTGTTCCTCACCAACCTGCCGGAGGAGACCAACGAGCTCATGCTTTCCATGCTTTTCAACCAGTAAGTGGGGCCTGTGGCTGGGCTGGGCCTGGAGGGGGGTGGCTGCAAGGTGGCACCACAGGGACAAGCCTCATAGTTCTGTTGGTGGAGTCTGAGCCTCTGCAGGCAGGGACAGTGTCTGTAGGCCACGAGGAGGAGGAGGCGGCTGAGGCCGGCCCTGTGGAGGCCGGGCATGGATGTCAGCAGTGGCTGGGATGGGCAGGCTGTCCTCTGCCCTTAGGGAGATGATTCTGGATCTCATCTTCCCAGTCTCTAACTTAGATGAAGGCAAGGTGTAAGTCCAGCAACAGTGAGATGTCACTGAAGACTGGCTAGACTGGAAGAAGTCAGTCTGCTCAGATTGCAGGTGTAGGAGTGAGGGATGCTCAACCCCTCGGGGATGTGGGTGGGTGCGGGCCATTGCATGGGGTAACTATCCACTGTTTAGTCAAGTGCTCACCTAGACTTCTCTGGTGGCTCAACGGTAAAGAATCCACGGTAAAGAATCCACTGCTAATCCAGGAGATGCAGGTTTGATCCCTTGGAAAAGGAAATGACAACCCACTCCAGCATTCTTGCCTAGGAAATCCCATGGACAGTGGAGCCTGGGGTCACAGAGTCGGACGTGACTTAGTGACTAAAGAACGACACTTGGTGACTTTGCTTCTGACTTTATGAAATTCTCACATGCCCAAGGGGCTGGGTGGGGCGTTCCTCCTGGTGTGGTCAGGAGCTGGAGGGAGCCTTGGAGAAGGGCGAGGTCAGTGCAGGTGCTCGCAGTTAGAGGGAACAGAAGAGCATGCTGTGTGATTCTTTATACCAGGGTTGAGAGGAAATTTTGAGAAACTGAATGCAACAAAAATCATACCATTCAATTTTATACCAAGTCCACAAAACAATGCATAGTTTCTAAGAATACTGATGGAAAAAGGGATACTTGGTAAACTTGATGATGGTTGCCTAATGGGGAAGTAAGTAAGGAATGAGAAGAGGGAAATGAAAGAAAATAGGAGATCGTAAAAGTAGAGGGTAGTGGTTATCCTGGGGCTTCCCAGGTGGCTCGTTCTCATCTGCCAGTGCAGAAGATACAGGTTTGATCCTTGGGTTGGGAGTATCCCTTGGAGAAGGGCATGGCAGCGCACTTCAGTATTCTTGCTTAGAGAATCTCCATGGACAGAAGAGCCTGATGGGCTACAGTCCATGGGTTGCAAAGAGTCGGACTCAACTGAGCACATCAACTTAGCATTGTCCCCATTTTGGGCTGGATGATCCTTTGTGGTTGGGGCCGTCTTCTGCGTCATGGGGTGTTTAGCAGCATTCCTGGCCCCTACTCACTGGATGCTCGAATGTTCGAGGGCAGTGCTGAGGCTGGATCCCTGAGGTCTCTGCCTTTCTCTCAGGTTCCCTGGGTTCAAGGAGGTCCGGCTGGTCCCTGGGCGGCACGACATCGCCTTCGTGGAGTTTGACAATGAGGTGCAGGCAGGGGCTGCTCGAGACGCCCTGCAGGGCTTCAAGATCACCCAGAACAATGCCATGAAGATCTCCTTTGCCAAGAAGTAGCACCCTTTCCCCATGCCTGTCCCGGCTCCCTGTTCTGGGGCCACCCCCTCCCCCCTTGGTTCAGCCCCCTGAAGGTAAGTCCCCCTTGGGGGCCTTCTTGGAGCCGTGTGTGAGTGAGTGGTCGCCACACAGCATTGTACCCAGAGTCTGTCCCCAGACATTGCACCTGGCGCTGTTAGGCTGGAATTAAAGTGTTTTTTTGCAGTTTGTTTCTTCACAACCATTTGTTTTTATTTTCTTGTCCTCCGTGTTTCCCTTCCCTGCACACCAGAATATTCTTCGTGTTTGAGCAGCTCGGCACATTGGGGATTGCCGAAAATACAGAAATAAGTGTAGCAACACTGTCCAAACTTAAGTCACTTTCACTATTTTGGCAGATTTCTGTTTTGTCTCAAATCAGAATTCAGGGCAAGAAGTTAAAACCCAGGCTGCCAAGTACAGTCAGGCAGGTTCTGTAGTGCACAATGATGCTGCTTTTAATGGCACACCATTCACTGTATAGACTCGTATGTTGATTGCAATGATTTTCTGACATGCTAGAATGTTAAGAAAGAGGTTTTTCTTTACCTTTTTCTAGACAAAAATGCCTTCTCATACATAGCAGGAGTCTCACAGAAATTACTCTAGGTACTTCAGGAAGAAAGGGAAGGAAAATGAGTATTCATGGAATCATTGAAAGGAGGGTAGGAATTGGGTTGGAGATGCTGCGTTCAACTTTGCAGCCCCGATTGAGCTGCAGTCTCTGGAGTTCAGGAAGAGGTCCCTGCTGCTGCTGTGGGGAGGGCCTGTGCTGACCTGGTCACATATGGGAGACACCAGCCAGGAGCTTTGGGCAGGTGGCTGAATCAGTCTCCCTCCAGTGCTGCAGTTGCAGTGGAAGCTAGGAGATGTGGTTTCTGGCTGGACAGTCACGTGCCCAGCTGAAGCTAGATAAGAAGGGGAGATTGAATGGGGTACCTTCCTTAGCAGTCTGTCAGAAATCTGACTTGACAATTTTTAAAGTTGACTAAATATGCGTGTGTATAAATATATGTGTGTATATATATATATATTGCTTAAAACCCTTTCTCATACCATATGGATAGCAAAATGAGATCCCTTGCCAGAAATAGAAAATTACCACAAAAATAAATACACTGAGGCACAGTGTTAAATTCTCCCTGGATGTCTTTTCCCATGTCAAGGCTCTGAGCCCCAGCTTGCACCTGCTCTGCTCTCTCCATTAAAGAGGAACGATGGTGTTGGAAACGCCGAACACTGTTGGCACCACATGCACACTTCCTCCTCGTAGGATCTGAGAGATGGAAGCAGGAGGGTGATTGTCATCTTCACTACATAAAGTTGTTGCAGACAAGCACATGGGCACATGGAGTCTCTGGACAGTCCCCCCCCCCCACCCCCATGACAGATAACTGATGTCTCCACTGAGCTTCATTTTCTTCCTGATCTGCGCATCCCACCCCAGGTACTTAGCAAGCACTCAGTAAATTCCACAGATAACTTGCCAAATAACTAATACTTTCCAAGTACTGTTGTGGCATAGGATATGCAGTTATGAATGAAATAGACAAGCTAATTTCAGATGCTGAGTTCTGATAGGAATAGAACTGACATGATGGGGTGGTGGAGCTGGGGCGCAGTAACGGGTGATCAAGGGAGGCCCTCTGGGAGGTGACATGAATAGAGCTATTTGATGCTTGCATGGTACTTGGTGCTGGGTGTTGCGTGTGTGGATGGCTTAGGCCCAGTCTTTGACCAGGAGGAATCCTCCACCCCAAGCCTGGGTGTGTCCATCTTCTTCCTCTAAAACTAAAGTTTGGACTTGCTGGCAAGAGGTGAGAATACCTGAGGAACCAGATGGGTCTTCAGGCAAGTGGATCTCTGTGAAGCATGGTTTTAGATAGGAGACTTGAGTTCACATCCTCTGCCACTGTTTCATTCTGGCCTTGGGCAACTGACAGCTCCAAGCCCAGTAGTGATGGGTATGGGCCTGCAGCCAGATCTAGCCTCTCCACTTAATGACACTAACCTTGAACAAGTTCCTTAAGGCTCTGTGCTTCCATTTTCTCCTAAAATGGGATTATGATGGTCCCCCCTTTGAGGTGGTGCGGGGTATGCATTTGAGCTAATTAAATAAAAATATGCATGGTGAATTCTTTATTAAATAACTAGTATCCCAGATGAGAAAGGTGAGGCTCAGAGTAGTTTAGTGCAGTCAGGAAGTGGTTTCGGAGAAGAAATAGCAATCGTGGTTGGACATTGCCTAGCCTAAGGCCCAACATATAATATTCACTCCGTACTTGAGAGCTGGGGCTATTTCTGGCAATCAAAGGGCTGCCTTGTTCTGCTGCCCCTCTGCACAGGAAATTCCAAGGTGGTTTTTCCATACTGGCTCCTCTTGTTCTGTCTCTGGGGGCATGGCCGAGGTGCCTAAGTCTCCAAGCCAACTCAGAAAAGCTGGAATTGAATATTTTAACCTGCCTGTCTGGGCCTCTCTGTTGAGGGGGTTGACTTGTTACTTGGAGTGGCCTGGGCTGCCTTGGGCCTCTCTGGGTATTTCTTTGTGCTGGCAACTCTCACCCTGTCCTTGAAATGGTTCTGCCTGGGTAGCAGCCTCTAGGTGGTGTGGGACTGGTTTAAGGAGGGGGCCAGACCCAGAACACAGGTTTCCTTATGCAACTGCCGAGGGAGGGCAGGAGGAAACTGGAGACCCCATTCCTGCCTTAGCCACTGTCTTGCCCAGAGTCCATGATGGCTTGGTCCTTGGTGTTTCTTGGTGTCGTCTTGCTGTCTGCCTTCCCAGGGCCTAGTGCCGGGGGCCGCCCCATGCCCAAGCTGGCTGACCGGAAGATGTGTGCCGATGAGGAATGCAGCCGTGAGCTTTGGGGTCCCAGGGGGTGTGGAGGGCTTGGGTTGCTAGCCTGTGTGGAGAGTGTTTTCACTCCCTTCTGTATTCCTTCTCCAGACCCCATCTCCATGGCCGTGGCCCTTCAGGACTACGTGGCTCCTGACTGCCGTTTCTTGACCATACACCAGGGCCAAGTGGTGTATGTCTTCTCCAAGCTCAAGGGCCGAGGGCGGCTCTTCTGGGGAGGCAGCGTGAGTCTTGGGAGAACAGAGGAGGAAAGGGTAGAGAGCTGGGGTGGGAGCGTACCCTACTTTATTACCTACAGGGCAAATCTGAGGGAGTGAACTGAAATAGAGTTGGGGTAGGCAGGGGTTGGCTGCTGTGATCCACTCTTTTTCTTTCTTTAGCAATTATTAGGGCATGTCCTATAGTGCCAAATTGCTATAGACACCGAAGGTACAATAAAGAATGACGCCTTTTATTCTAATGGAAGGAGACAAGCCATCAAAAATGCCAACTCGTGTGTGCTGTTTTAAGAATTAATATAAAGTGACTGGGTGACTAATTCACATGGGGTGGTCAGGGAGGACCTTCCAGCAGGCAACTTTAAGCTGAGATTGGGCTGACAAGGATGGAGCCAGCTAAGTGATCAGGGAGGGGCAAGTGTGCACAGCTTTTGAGCAGGAATGAGCTTGCCATGTTCCCAGACCCCGGCTTTTAACTCCTCTTTCCCAGGTTCAGGGAGATTACTATGGAGACGGAGCTGCTCGCCTGGGCTATTTCCCCAGTAGCATCGTACGTGAAGACCAGACCCTGAAACCTGCCAAAACCAATGTGAAGACAGATGTGAGTATCTTGGGGGCTGGCAGGAATCTGGAGGGAGGACCTTTGGGTTGCAGTGACAGGCAAAGATGCTCCTAACCTCTGCTCCCTGGCAGTCTAGCTGCATGTGCTGGAACAGACTCCCTGCCTTTTCTTATCTGAAAGATGAATGATTTCTAAATCCTAGTTCGATTGAGATCTGCGGAGTTGAGGGCTCCAGGCTACTTTGCATAGCACTTGTGCAGCCAAACCTGGTCCCTGAGGCTGCAGCATTTGCTAAAACCACTAGATCCTTTGTGGTGTGACCACTGGTTTTCTCCCCACTGTTTCCCCTTTCTCTTTTTCAGATATGGGATTTCTACTGCCAGTGAGCTCAGTCTATGCTGTCAGTGCTGTTGTTTCTCCCCGACTTTATGCAAATACATTAGCCAAGTGCAAACTGTGGGTCTCTGTGGTCTTTGTGGTGGGGATCTAGAAAATATTTCCCCCAAGGTTTCTGAATCTAGCCAATCAACCCACCAACTGTGGTGACATAAGTGGTTGCTAGGCAGAGTTGCATGGAGTGAAAGCTCTGCTCCAAGCTCTGTCGAGGTGGGCTCCTAAGCTTAGCTATTACAGACAAATTAATGAGAAGATGGAATAACTGAACAGCTGAATTAGGGAATTATAGTGTCCTCTCTAGACCAATAGGAGAACTGTTGAACTGTTGGGAATGAGCCAATGGGACCATGCTGCCGCTGCTAAGTCAAGACACAAATCACAGAGCAGAGGTTTTCTGGGTTTTCTTGGAAGACTTTCCACAAAGGGAGGCAAGAAGTTAATTTGTGGGTACCCTCCCAGTTTTCATCCTTCCTGCCTTTGAGATCAGTACTCCCAGCTCAAGGTAGTTCCTCTCCAGGCTGTCAATCTTACACTATTCCCTTTGCATCCGTATCCCCGCCCCCAAGTCCGCTCCTACCCAATCTGGAATCTCGACTCTGCCCCTGGGCTCCTGACCAAATCCGTTTCTGAACTGGGCGAAGCATCTGTGGCACCACCAATCGCTCGTCTTGGTCCCGCCCCTTTAGACCCTGCTCCTCTCACCACCAATCTGTGCCTTTGTCCCGCCCCCTACCTGCCGAGTCCTCCAATCCCGGCCTTGGGGAAGCGTTCCCTAGTATCCCGCAGCGTTAGCGGGTCGCGCCGGAGGAGGGGGTGGAGGCGGAAGTGGCGGCGCCGGCCCCGGGAGTAGGAAGGAGCCGGGGCTGCACCCCGAGCAGAGAGTCTGCCAGCCGAGGAGCAGGCGCGGCCGTGTCGCCATTTTGCGGCCCTAAGCGGCCGCGACCGAGTCATGGCTGAGACCTACGGTGAGGGTGGTGGGCGGGCGCTGGGGTCTGGGGTCCGGGCCCAAGAAGGATGCGGCCTGTGTATGGGGCGGGGCCTTATATGTCAGGGGGCGGGGCCTAGTATTATGGGGCAGAGCCTAGAGGATGCTGGGAGGGGTTTAGTGGGTTTGAGGCCGAGTTTAGTTAATTTGGGCGGAGCCTGAGGGTCTCGGGTGTGGGCGAAATCTGGGACAGGATTTGAGGGATGCATTGAGGGTGGGTCATGGTAGACCTTGAAGGAAAGGATGATCCTTACAGTGTCAGGGCGGAGCCAGAGTGGATGGGGCGGAGCTGACTGACTGGCAAGGATTAAGGTTGATGGGTTGGGGAATACTGAAGGGTAGCTCTGGACCCAGGGATTACCCTGGGAGAGGGCTGGAAGGCGGTTGCGGGTGAGTTGGTCTTTAACTAGGGGGTGGGGCTATCGGCAAGGGGTGGGGCTTAAGCTTGAGACTAGGAGTAGTGCCTCGGACTGCGGGAGGGAAGGAGGGACAGAGTTGGAAAATCCGGATGTATGGATGGGTAGAAAGTGGGAGAACAGGGTGCAGTAGAAAGAACAATGGATTAGGAGTCAGAGGGAGCTGCATTCATTCAAAGAATAGAGAAAAGCTGAGGGAACAATGCAAAGACGCTGAGGTACGAGCCAGCTTGTCATCTTCATGAAGTAGACTGAAGGCCAGAGGCTGGAGTGCAGTGAATGAATCAGAAAGTGGTAGGAAGCGAAGTTGTGGGGCGGGGTGGGGGTGGGGGGCAAGGACAAGATTGTAGTCCTTGATAAAATGGTTTTCAAGAGGCTTTAGCAAGGTAATAGTTATTTGATCTCTGGAGCCAGTTGGTCTGAGTTTGAATCCCAGCTGTACCTAGCAGTGGGATCTTGGGCAAGTCAGTTAACCTTTCAAGACCTCCGTCTTCTCATCTGGAAAATGGGAATACTTATTAGTATAGCTTCCTCACAGAGCTTTCCTGAGGATTAAATGAGTTGTTGATGTAAGTAAAGACCTTTACTTGTGCCGGGTATGTGGTAAGCACTCTGCAAGAATTATGTTATGGTTGTTACCCACAATTTGGTATCTGCTTGTGAGTGTTGTGTCTGTTTTTCTCCTTGTAATTGTGATGTTCTCCTGGTTTCCATCTTTTCATGTCTTTCTCTCCGAATGGGTTTTTCTTGAATTTGGCTCCATTTGTTCAGACTTCCTCTTCAAATTCCTGGTGATTGGCAGTGCAGGAACAGGCAAATCATGTCTCCTTCATCAGTTCATTGAGAATAAATGTGAGTTTCTGGGAGTGGTTCTGGGCACACTAAACCATGGACAGGGCCATGGTGGGGCAAGTAGGCAGCTGTTGGGCAGGGGTGGGGCTGGCCTTAGGTACAACTTCAGTGCTGGCTGCAGGTCGTTACTTTGGTCTACACTCTTTGCGAGGTCCTCCTTGAGCCTCAATCAACCCAGCAATGAGAATGGGTTTGCACAGGCCTCGGAGGACAGGGAATTCTCTGAGCGCCCTCCTGTCTCTTCTTTCCCTCCCACTCCCAGTCAAACAGGACTCCAACCACACAATTGGCGTGGAGTTTGGATCTCGGGTGGTCAGCGTGGGTGGGAAGACCGTGAAGCTACAGATTTGGGACACAGCTGGCCAGGAGCGGTTTCGGTAGGTGGGCTGGGCTCCCAGTGAGAAAGCGTGGGGGAGAGGGGAGGAGAGAGGAGGGAAGAGGCATGCAGAGTTACCTGGAAACAATGACAGGAGCAAGGATACACTGAAAGAGTGGGCAGGGTAGAGAGAGGGCAAGAGAGACTGTGATGAACAGGTCCATGTAGTCAAAGAAAGAAGGTATCTTGGAGAGAGGATGGCAGACAGACAAAAAGAGATTGAGAAGGAAGCATGATTAAGAGTGACGGGGCCAGGGAGGGATGGCCGACCCTAGTGAGACCCTGTGGGATAGACCCATGTGGCTGGAAGGATGGAGACTTGTCCCCAGGGAGCTATGAGGCCTGGAGAGGAGGAGATGGTTGGGGTGGGGCAAGGAGCAGAGAGTAACTGAAAATGACTGAAACTGAAAAGGAAAGTTGAGAAGTACAGACACTCAGGAAGGGAGAAAAAGAGACAGACAGAGAGAAGAGGGAGATTAGGATACTCAAATAGAGGTGAGAGACAAAGACAGGGACAATTGGACAGGTGTGGCCAGAAAGATGGAGAAATGGATGTTTTTTGGGGACGGGGCAATGTCGAGGGCTCAGCACACAGTATGTCTTAAGGAAATGTCTGCCGAAAAGGTAATAGACACGTGGAAACCCTGAGTGAGAAATAGCCAGGAGAGAGAAACGAGGGAATCCAGCTCCTGAGAAAGGATGGTCCCTTGTCAGCACTGAGTAGCTGCTGAGTTAATACTCACGTGAGAGTTCATTGTGTGAGCTGCCCAGGGACAGAGAGAGGATGGATGAGAGAGAGGTGTGCGACTGTGCCAAGATAGCAGTAAGTGTTCTGTAAATGGTTGTGGTGTGATTGCACAAGTTCCAGAGGGATCCAGCCTGGGTGACACAGTGAGAAGCAGACAGTTAAACACCCTGCGAAGGTGGTCTCCCCTAAACAGCAGGAGATGGCCAAGTGGATGTAGTTGCATAGTGCTTGGCCAGGACTGGGCAAAGGGGGGATGACAGAAAATGTTGAATAAATGGGAAAGGATGAATGAAAGGGAAAGGATGACAGAGCCAGAGCAACAGGGATGGAGAGAAATAGAGAATTAAAAATACATATACATACAAGAGACAGAATGGTACATACCAAGGAAGAGATGCAGAAATACAGGGACACAGAGAGAGTCAAAAGTAGGGAGAGGGAATTCCCTGGTGGTCCAGTGGTTAGGATTGGCACTTTCACTGTCGAGGTCCCCAGGTTCCATCCCTGGTTGGGGAACTAAGATCCTACAAGCCACACTGTGTGGCCAAAGACAAACAAATGGGAGGGAGAGATTGTGACAGAGGCAGGCAGCCAAGGTAAAGATTGAGGGAAGTAGGCTACCAGTGGGAGAAACTGTAGTGAGACCCAGACCACAGCCAGGTTTAGGAGGAGGGGCCAGCAGTGCAGGGGGGCCTCCGAACCACCAGTCTCTCTCTGCAGAGGGGGGCAGTCTTGGGGCAGACCCCAGCCTCGGGGGTGACTGGGTCCCCCTGGCCCCACAGGTCGGTGACACGGAGTTATTACCGAGGGGCAGCCGGAGCCCTGCTGGTATATGACATCACCAGGTGGGTGCACGGAGCTGGTGGGGTGGGGCCTGGGCTGCCCCCTGCTGCTGCTCGTGCCTCCCTCCTGGCTCCCTTTTCCATAGCCGGGAGACCTACAACTCGCTGGCCGCCTGGCTAACGGATGCGCGCACACTGGCCAGCCCCAACATCGTGGTCATTCTCTGTGGCAACAAGAAGGACCTGGATCCGGAGCGCGAGGTCACTTTCCTGGAGGCCTCCCGCTTTGCCCAGGAGAACGGTGAGGGCTAGGTGGTGGATCAGTGGGGCAGGGGACCAGCAGAGGAATGGGGGCCTGTTCACGGGGAGCCTGTGAGAGCCCCCTAGCTCTTTGTGGCTCTGCCCAGGAGGGCAACATGCAACTGTAGAGGTCTGCATTCAAATCTGGGTGTTGGCCATGTGCGGGCTATATGACCACTCTGTTTCCCCATCTGGAAAAATGGGTGCCCCTCTGGACCACCTCCCTTAACTATCACACACTCTGCTTCACGTGGCGTATGATGGTTAAAGGGAGGTGGTCCAGGGGAACTCTTGGCATGGCTTGGATGAATGGGTGCTTGATGAATGTTGGCTGCTAAGTAGGTTTCAGCCACCATGGGGAGGCAGCATAGAATATTGGTATAAGATGGAGACTGCAAACTCTGATGGCCATAGGGGACAGGCACATTTGGTGAATAAGGGAGAAGGGGCAGGGGAGACCCTCCGGTTAGCAGGCACTGACATTAGGGGAATGGACAAGACTGACAGCCACATTGAAAGGTATGAAAGTACGTTATCATCAAAAAGACCACAAATAACAAATGTTGGTGAGGATTTAGAGGAAATGAACCCCTAGTATGCTGTTGTTGGGAATGTACACTGGTGCAGCCACTTTTGAAAACAGTATGGCAGTTTCTCGGAAAACTAAAATTGAACTACCATGTGACACGGCAATCCCATTCCTAGGTATGTATCTTAAAAAAAAATTAATTCAAAAATATACCCCAATGTTCATAGCAGTATTATTTATAATTGCCGAGATATGGAAGCAACCTCAGTGTCTATCAACGGATGAATGGATAAAGTGGTATATATACACAATGGAATACTATTCAGCCATAAAAAAAATGAAATAATGCCATTTACAGCAACATAGATGGACTTGGAAGATATTACTAAGTGAAGTAAGTCAAAGAAAGATAAATACTGTTTGGTGTCACTTATATGTGGAATCAAAAAAATAAGCTAGTGACTACAACAAGAGGTATGCAGGTCTAAACTCATTTGAAAACACTGTGTTGGCCCAAATCTTCTGACTTAGGGTCTGTCCATGTTCCTTCATTTTGTAACCTCTAGGTTTAGAGGATTTGCTATCAGAAAGATGTCGGTTTGAATCCTGGCTCTGACTTACTGTGAGACCTTGTCACATGGCTAATGGGTGGACTATGAATGGGCCCTGTGCTAGATGGTGCTGAGGACACAGTGATGAAAACAGCCCTGGGCCCAGCTCTCATGGCCTCACAGCCCGGGGTGGAGGGAGGAGGACCATTTCCAGAGAGTGACAGCCCAAAGAGGTCAGGACTGGGAAGGGGGAGGTGAACGGGTCAATGAGAGCCCAGGGGAGGCATCTGATTCATCCTGGGAAGTCAAGAGGACTTCCTGGAGGAGGAGATAGGAGCTGAGTTCTAAAGGAAGAGCTTGGTGGGTACCTGGGGAAGGGGGCATTCATGGCAGGGGAACACATGTATGGAGGTGCGAAGTGAAGGCTTGAGGAACAGAATGAGAGGTAGCAGGTCAGAGTCTAAGTGCAGGAGGTTGGAGACTGAGGCCCTGACTGTCTGAGTGTCTGTCCCCTTGCCCCCACCAGAGCTAATGTTCCTGGAAACAAGCGCTCTCACGGGTGAGAATGTGGAGGAGGCATTCCTAAAGTGTGCCCGCACCATTCTGAACAAGATCGACTCAGGTGAGACCCCCAACTGACCGGACTGGGAGTAGAAGGCAAAGCCCAGAGGTTTCCAGGGACTGGTCCTGACCTCTCCCCTCCCTCCCCCCAGGTGAACTGGACCCCGAGAGGATGGGCTCTGGCATTCAGTACGGTGATGCCTCTCTTCGCCAGCTGCGGCAGCCTCGGAGTGCCCAGGCCGTGGCCCCTCAGCCCTGTGGCTGCTGAGACCTGCAGAGTCAGGTGGGATTCTGGGGACCTGGGAGCTGTAGGGCTGGTCTCCCAGCAATGGAGAGGACAGAGCAGAGACAGTGACATAGAAAAGGAGACACAACCAGGAAAAGGGGCCGTCTTCCCAGACACAGGCGATCTCCCCATTCTTCGCATCCCACCGCCAGCTCTCTGCCCTACATCTCCGATCCTCCCATTCATAATTCCTCAAATATCTGTTGAGCACCTACTATGTGCCAGACCCTGTTCACAGCACGGGGGATAAGAGCGGTGGGGAAAACAATCCCTGCTTTGGTGGAAGAGACAGACAATAAACAAGACCCAGGAGCAAACTGTATAACAGCCAGAGAGATAAAAGCTATGGAGAAGAATCAAGGAGGGTGGGGAGGTGGAGGAGTCGAGGGTCAAATGGGATGATGAGGGGAGGGCTCACTGAGAAGGTGACATTTGAGCAAAGACCTGAAGGAGGTGAGGGAGGGGGTCATGTGGGGACCAGGGGGAAGAGAGAAGAGCCAGTGCAAAGGCCCTGAGGTAGGGTCCTGCCTCCCTTGGGTGAGGAAGTCAAGGCGGCCAGTGTGACTGCAGTGGAGTGAGTGGATGTGAGTGTGTTCGTGTGTGTGAGTGTGTTGGGGGGTAGGTGAGCAGAAGATGAGGTTGGGGTGGGAGAAGCAGATGAGTGAGGGCCTCGTGGGCCACGGGGAAGGCTCTGGCTTTTACAAGTAGAGAAGGGACAGGATCTGATTCAGGTGTTCATAGGGCGCCTCTGGCTGCAAACACACTGTGGAGGGTGGGGGGCAGGGGTGGTTGCCCAGAGACCAATGAAAAGGCTACTGCAAAGTCAAGACTGTGGTGGACAAGACCAGGGTGGGGTCAGAGGAGGGGCTGAAAGGTGAGGTAGGTTAGATCATCTCTGCCACCAGGCATGTCCCCTCTTGATGTAATCGCTGGGTCTTCCTAAAGCACAAAGCTGCTTCTTTCCCTCTGTTCTTCTGGTAACCTCTGCCGCCTCCTCCAGGAAGCCTTGCTTGTTCCCCTATGCTTGGTCCAAAGTCCTTGGCAGGCTTGAAAGACTTGGTCCCATCCTCACCTCTCTGTGGGTGACTATGTCTTGACAGTTCTTGTCTCTGTGCTTCAAACCCACTTGCTGCCACCCCCATCCCCCCACAGCCATTGGCAGCTCTAGGATGGCCTTGGGGTAAAGTGGTTAGACCTTGGACACAGGTACTTTGAGAGCAGGGCCAACATAATTTCCAGATGAATGGATTTGAGAGAGATGAGTCAAGGGTGAGCTCTTGGGGCGGGGCTCCTTTCCTTCCAGGCCTCTGCATCAGCCAAGCCTGTCCTCCTACCTTCCTTCTCAGGCCAACTCCTATTCATCATCGGGTCTCTGCTAAAATGTCTCTTCCCAAAAAGGGTCACTCTCTCTAGATGGGCAGTCTTACAACTGCCCCTCCTTTTTATTATTTCATTTTTTTTGGCTGTGCTGAATGTCTTACGGGATCGTAGTCCTCCAACCAAGGATGGAACTCTTGCCCTCGGCAGTGAAAGCGCAGAGTCCTAACCCCTGGACCACCAGGGAAGCCCCTGTCCTTCCTTTTTAAAGTGTTCAACTCTGTCCCCTCCATCATTCTTTACATCGTATGGTGTTTGTCTCCCCCATCTGAGAAGGTGACAAATCACAGACTCCAGAGCTGGGCTGCCTGCATTTATACTCCGACTCTCACCGCATAGTTGGGTGACTGTCGGCAAATTACTTAATGTCTCTGGGCCTTGGTTTTCCTCATCTGTAAGTGGGGCTAATAATAGTACCTACCTCAAGTGAGTGTTGAGATTAATTAAGTCAAGTCATGTAAAGTGCTGAGAACAGGGCCTGACAGTAAGTAAACTAAGACTCAATAAACTAAAGGCTGTTTATTATTTTTCTTCTTATCCAATTTAAGGACTCAGCTGTGTAGAAACAGATGGGTGTGTAGTCTTCACCTCAGGACATAGTTTTGAGTCTGTTTCAGGGTTTTCTCAGTGAATCAAATCTAATAAGAGTACATTTTCAAACTGTTGATTGCAATCTATAGGAGGAAATACACTTTGTATGTGGGTCTAATGCAGTCACACACATAGACGACTAAAACACATATTTTTCCTCATACTAATATTCTTAAAACAGAGGTGAAACTCACATAACATAAATTTGGCTGTTTTAAAGTGTACAGTCAATGGCATTTAGTACACTCACAAGGTTATGCAAGCATCACCTCTGTCTAGTTTCAAAGCATTTTCATCATTCTAAAAGGAAACCCCATACCCATTCAACATTCACTCTCTGTTCCCCCTCCAGCTTCTGAACTACACCCACTTGCTTTCTGTGGCTATGGACCAACATTATTATGTATGAAGCACTCTGGTATTTTTTTATTTTATTCTATTTCAATGAAAAATTGCTTACGGCCCACCAAACTGATTTCCCACCCCACTGACGCAGTTGTGCACATTGGAATCACTTGGAGAGCTTTAAAAGCGACTGATGCCTGGGCCTTATCCCAGAGATTCTGAAATGATCTGGGTATTTCTAGAAGCTCACAGGTAATGCTGTCTTCAGATAACCACAAAGCAAGAACCAGTGACCAAATATATCTCTTGATTTGGAAAACACTGGAATGAGACCTAGAGTTGAGGTGGTCCAGGAACGTAGAGGAATATAGAGATACAAAGGTGGGGACACAGAATGTAGACACCGAGACACCCTTCTACAGATTCAAGGAGACAGCTCTCTGAGGCAAATACACAGGGGAATGTGGGTGCCCTCAGAGTGGGAGCCCCACATTACCTGCAGACAAGAAACAGGCAGAAAATGTAGCAAGTTAGGGTGAAAAAGTATAGACAGAAGGGCACAAATAGGAGGGCAGGAAAAATACCCAGAAAGGAGACAAAGCTGCAGCTGACAGACCCGGGATCCCCGCAGTTCACCACACACTTTTCTTGCAGCTCACCTGCTCTCCAGGACCAGCCCTGTCCTTCCGTCTGGGGCCCAGACCCAGGCCTGGGAGGCCGAGCCCCTCACCTGCCCTGGCCCCAGAGAAGCTGCCCTGCCACCGGTCTCCCTTCCCTGGCCTGGTGGGGCCTGGCTGAGGGGCAAGACTGAGCCATGGGGGAAGGGGGAAATCTCACCATACCTGCTGCTGTTTCCTCTGTCTTGGCTAACCCCTGTTTCCCCTGAACCCCTAACTCCTCTTTGAACATACTCAGAGAGTTCACAAAGCCTGAGACCAGGGCCATTTGGCCTCAGCATCCCTGGCCCTGTCATTGCGAGTACGTGTTATTTATTACCTGGAGGCCTGTCCTGTCCCAACGCCCCCTCCCCCCATAAAGCATTGTTTACACCTGTGTCATAGCCTCTGTCATTTTGGGGTGGTGGGGAGGGAAAGGATGCAGACGAGGTCCCTGATTATGTTTGGAGTCCATGTTTTGGACATGGTGTGGGGGTCCACCATGACTCCATGGCTCAGGTATCTGTTGTGGAGGAATTTTGCCCACATATGTAACACGAAGGTCCCTCTGTTTGTGATGGGATCTGTAGGAATGGGTGCTGATTGTGTGTGTGACACTTTGCTTGTGAGTGCTCTGTGCCCTTGGTGATTGTGTCTATGAGGGTGGTGGTGTCTGGGACTCCGAGGCCAGGGAATGAGAATTCAGGCCTGTGGGTAAGCCCTGGGTCTGGGCCCAGTGGGTGATGGTTATGCATTTCTGATGCCTGAAAGTCTGAGGCAGTGTCTAGTTAGTGCTTGACTGTGTATATGTGCCCCTGAGATCTGTGTGTGTGTTGGTGTATATTTGGCTCTGTTGACACACCTGGGTGTGACCATGAACCCTGTGTGTGCCCCTGAAGACTGTGTGGGCTTCTGTACTGCCCTAACCTCCATACATACTTAAGATCAGTGTGTTACCTCCTGTGTCCAGGTGGACCGCTGACACCTGCACGTGCTCTGCCAGGGACTGGTGCAACCCACTGAGGACACTCCCAGTGACTCTCCCTCCCCGAGGCTGGCCTTAAACCGTCTAGGAGGGAGGCCCGAGTCCCTGCTCAGCCTGGGGGCTGGTGGAGGGGGCGGGGCATTTAAATGACCTTATCTGCATTTTATCCCCCCAGTCAGGTTGTCCAGACTGTTCAAAGAGACAGTCATGCAAGTGTCTTCTCTGACTGGCTTTCCTAGCTGGTTTTTTTCGGACTCCCCACAGTTGTCCCGAAGGGGCAGGGCAGAGCGAGTCAGAATCTGCACATCCCTTCTAGTCCTCTCTCCCTTCTCTCAAGGACGTTCCGCTTTTTTCTTCTCCTTTATAAAATGTCCCTATGTAAATTACTTGCTGTCGTGCAAATTTACATACATTTCCCAACTATTTGCCCAGACGCTTCTCAGTGATCCTCATCTTGGGCTGTGAGAAGGCGGAGCTGTACATCCATGATCTACACGCCACTCCCCGACCCCGCTACTCATCCTCCCGCAGCGTTCTCCGCTCCTAGGAGACGGGCCTGTCTATGCAAATAGGCTAATTTGCATGCCCTTCCCACTCGCTTGGCATCTTAGACGAACACCGCCCCCCTTTCCCCCGCCCGCCCCCGGTCCAGTCCTTCCTAACTGCGTTCGTCCTCTCGCAGAAAAGGGGCGGGGCGGAGGGCGCAAAGAAGCTCGGCGTCACCGTCGGATCCATTTATTTCCCCTTTCTCCTGGGAGAGGGTGTTCTGAACTCCGTCGCCCCGCCCCGCGCGGCTCGCGCCTGCGCCGGTTCGCCTCCTCCGCCCGGACGCGGTCACGTGTCCACCGGGCGAGGCGGGGGCGGGGCGTCGCGGGTGGTGGGGGCGGGGTATGGCGCGCTGTGCGGCGCAGGGCGGCTGGCACAAACGGCGGCGCCGGGGCCGGAGGAAAAAGCTCGGTGAGGAGAGCCGGGGAAGGGAAGGGAACGAGGGGGAAAAGGCGTTGGAGGTCGGGCGCCGGTGCGAGCCGGGCGCGGTGTTGGGGGCGCGCGGCCGGCCCTCTGGCGGAGCGCCGCGACCCCGGGGAGGGGAGGGGAGGGGAGGGTGGGGGTGGGGCGTGGGGGAGGGAGCGCGCGCCGGGCACGTCGCCGCCGGCCGTGGGGGGGGCTGGGGTGGGAGCCGGGAGCGCGCGGCGGGCGGGCGGGGGCGGGGGAGGGGAGGGGACCCGGGGTCCCAGCGGTCCCAGCCGTCCCTGGGCCTTGCCTTCGCGTCCTGTTGCGCCCCGAGGGGCCTCAGGGCCCGCACCGAAGGGACTTGGGAGGGGGGGCACTTTTCTCCCCCCCTCGTCCTGTCCCCGAGTGCGTGAACCCTCCTCCGCCCTTCCCTCTGTCGCCGTGGACCCTGCTCCCACGGCTCCCTTCCGTCTGTCCGTCTCAGGACCTCCCTTCCGTCTGGGTGTGTGTCAGCCCCTAACGGGCTTTCCTCCTGTTGGGCTCGGGTCGACCCCTCCACCCGATTCTGCCCAGCTGTCTCAGGCCCACTCTCTCTTCTCTTCTCCGCTCTGCTTTTTCTTTTTCGGGATTCCCCCCACCCCCCGCGCCGTCATCAGTTTCCCCTGTCTGTAGATCCCCACCTTCTGTGTTTTCCAGGCTGATCCGCACCCCCTCTCCCCAGTCCTCCTCGTTTCTAACTTCTACTTCCCACTCCGCCACCCTTTTCGACTAAGAGTTCCCTCCTCCTTTACTTCTTTTTTGTCTGTGGGTCTGTGTCTGAGGATGTATGTCACCCACAGCCCCCACTGCAGTCCTCTGGCTGTGGGTCACCTACCTAGCCTCACTTCTCCAGCCGTCCCTCTTAATTGCTCCTTGCCTCTTCCCGACTCCCCCGAATTCCCAATCTCCGCCGTCCCCGCCCCCCGCCGTGACCTCAGGTTTTGGGGTCTTTGTAGCTAAGTCTGCCTTCCTCTCTACTGCCCCTACCACTGCCCCCACCCTCCTCCAGTGCACTTGCCTTTGTAGCTCTTCTCACTTTCCTTTTTTTTCTCTCCAGCCACTGTGACAGGTCCCTTCCCAAGCCCCTAGGGGCAGCAGAGGACTTGGGGAACAGCGAGCACCCCCAGGGCAAGGGAAAAGCCTCTGCCACCTGCCCTGCCTCATCCTGCCCCACGCCAGGCCCAGCCACCCCGGCCCCCGGCTGCATCAAGTGAAGGAGGAGGAGGTGGAGGAGGGTGGCACCATGGGCCTGGGCCGTGCCCTCCATGCCCGGGGGATGAAGACACTGCTGCCATGGACAGCCCGTGCCAGCCCCAGCCCTTGAGTCAGGCTCTCCCTCAGTTGCCGGGTTCGGTGTCAGAGCCCTTGGAGCCTAGCCGGGCCAGGATGGGGGTGGAGAGTTACCTGCCCTGTCCCCTGCTGTCCTACCACCGTCCAGGAGCGCCCACTGAGGCCTCGGCGGGGAGTGGGACCCCCAGAGCCACTTCCACCACAGCCAGCCCCTTGCGGGAGGGCTTCGGTGGGCAGGATGGCGGTGAGCTGCGGCCGCTGCAGAGTGAGGGTGCTGCAGCACTGGTCACCAAGGGGTGCCAGCGGCTGGCAGCCCAGGGCGCCCGGCCCGAGGCCCCCAAACGGAAGTGGGCAGAGGATGGCGGGGATGCTCCTGCACCCAGTAAGCGGCCCTGGGCCAGGCAGGAGAACCAGGAGGCGGAGGGGGAGGGCTGCAGCAGTGGCAGTGGTGAGGCCAGCGCCGGGCTGAGGGAGGAGGTGCTGCCCGCAGCGCCCGAGCGCCTGGCCCTGGACTACATTGTGCCCTGCATGCGGTACTATGGCATCTGCGTCAAGGACAGCTTTTTGGGGGCGGCCCTGGGTGGCCAAGTGCTGGCGGAGGTAGAGGCCCTGAAGCAGGGCGGGCGCCTGCGAGACGGGCAGCTTGTGAGCCAGCGGGCTATCCCGCCACGCAGCATCCGTGGGGACCAGATTGCCTGGGTGGAAGGCCGTGAGCCAGGCTGCCAAAGCATCGGTGCCCTCATGGCCCACGTGGATGCCGTCATCCGCCACTGTGCTGGGAGGCTGGGCAGCTACGTCATCAATGGGCGCACCAAGGTGAGGCTGCAGGGGACCTGCTGTGGGGGGTGGTGGGATGGGGCCCCAGGCACTTGGACGCCTAGTGTTCTGAGCATCAGTGGGTTTGGGGACAGGCTTCTGGGGTCACAAGAGGGTTTAGGCAGCCCTGGTGCAGGGAGTGTCAGAGCTTGCTCTGGGCTCTTGTGCCCTGTGGGCCTTAGTTTGTGCACCTGCAAGCTATGGGTTTGGCTCACGGTCACCGGGATTCTTCACCTTGCCGGGGGTCTTCTCAAAGAACCTGAAGAGAGGTGCCGCCATTCATAGCCCCACAGTTGTGTCTAAGGCCTGGTGGGGTCAGCAGCCCCGTGATGTCTGTCCATGGGCCTTAAAGCAGGTAGACGAGGTTTGTGCCTCTGACTGTCTGCCCATCTTGTATTTTTCCTGTCCCCTTATTTTTTCATTCATCTAAGTATCTAGTCCATCCTGTCCACTGTGCGTGTCTTGTCTGTCTAGTTTGTCTCCCAGGTAGGGGAACCGGCGAGATGGGGGGCGGGGGGCAGGTGGCAGTGGTGAGGCCCATGCCAGACTGAGGAAGGATGCCCACTGTGCCTCTGCTGGGCTGCCTTGCGCACGATACTGTGATGTCTGTCTCACGGACGCTTCCCAGGTGGCCATGTGCTGGCCCAGGTAGAGGTCATGACCCCATCTCTCCCATCCTGCCCCATCCTAGTCCCTGTCCTCCATCTTCTCTGTTCTGTCCATCCCTCACTTCATTCCTGTCTGGCTCTGGTCTGTTTTCTTGATCTTCTGCCTTTGGGTCTCCTCTTGACCCCTGTTTTGGTTTTAGACTAGTAGTTATTAATCTCTCTTTTTTTTTCCCCCCTTCAAGTCTGCTCAAAACCAAACCCTGTCTTAAGAAAGATGCTCATTTGGTTAGAGTTTATGGGCAGTCATCAGGGCCTTCTGGGCCTCCAGCTGCCCATTCAGGAATCTGGGGTCAGAAGCCCTGCATAAGACAGTAGTTCATAAGACCTTTCAGCCTGCCGACACATTAATTCTCATCATGGAGCGGTGTGAGGGCCCTGGCCTGCAGTTCACGGTGTGGTGGTGGTTGGACAAGGCCCTGTAGGGAGTGCCCGCTGCACTGCACCAGTGATGCCTGGCTGATGGCACAGGCTGTGTTCTGCCCTGCAGGCATGAGGCTGTGTTTCTGGCATCCCCTCCCTCCTCCCTCAGATCCCATCTTGGGTTCTGCCTCTGTGCAGCTTTCCTCTCAGGCAGGAACTGGCTCAGGGACCAGGGCTCCCCCCCAGGCTGCAGCCATACTGGCCTCCCCACCCCAGCTGGAATTTGTCCCACTTTGCTCTCCCTCCTGTTACCTTGGTAGTGGAGATCCAGAGGCGGCCCTTCAGGGGCAGGAGGTCAGTGGGAATCTCCCTAGCCACAGGGTGCCCAGCACCTTCTCCCCAGGGTCACCCATCCTCACAGGAGGGAGGTTAGGGGGAGACCACAAGAACTGAATAGCCCAAGGTGGGATACTTCTCTGAACCTCAGTTTGCTTATCACAAGATAGGAAAACCAGATTAACTGCCTAGCCAGTCTGTGGCTGTTTTAGGAGGGAAAGGAGAATACGCGAATCTCCTCTCTTTCAGTGCCTTGGATGTGGTTGGAAGCAGGGCCCTGGAGCGGGTGGGTGGCTGGAGATTGAGACTTTTTTAGCCCTAGGAGGTAAGAACAAGCCTGGCTGGACTGAGAAGGGAGGGGAGGAGCCAACCCAATAACTAGAGTTCTTCTCTGACCTCCCCTGCCCCAGTGAGACCTTCAGCCTCCTCACCTTCAGAGGGCAACACCTGGGTTCTGCCTCAGGCTCTGGAGTAAGATGGGGTGGGGTGCTGAGATGCGGGGTGGCCACAGTGGTGGTGGGGGCTCAGGTCACTGTGGCTGCGGCCAATCACAGCCTGCCTCTGGGTGGTTCCTGAATTTGGCTCCTGTGTTGCTCTGCTTTCCTCCTCTCCCTGGTTCCTCTGCTCAGTTGACCGGCAGGTGGGAGGGAATTGATTTGCACTGGCTTCAAGGACTACCATAGGGATCCTGGGGAGGCCCCTTTAAGGCCAGTTTGGAGGTGGGGCCTGCTTTTGTTGGCTCAGTCCTGGGATTCTGACTTGGGGTGGGTACTGTGTGTGTGCTTTGCGGGGCCTTTGGCATGTTGATTCTAGCTGCCCCTCATCCTAGCTGCCACTTCCTGGAGATGGAAGTGTAAAGAACACGTTTCCCTATTACTCTGCTTGTTTTCCCTTTCCCTTGTGGGCATGGGAAGTAGATGCTTCTCAGGCCAGAGGATGCTTATCCAACTCCCCCACTCCCAGGTGAGTATCTATGGCGGGAAGGGTGGGGCCTTAAAGGGCCTGTTTCTGTGTCTAGCCTGACACAGGAGAGTCCTGCTTCATCAAAGACCACAGTGTGTGTTGCTGCCTGCACGGTGGGAGGTCCTGTGAGGGTGCATGGGCAGGACACATGGAGGTCCCGAAACCCCAAAGGAGAGTGCTTTCAGTCAGCAGCTCCCTTCTTGGCCCTAGGGAGCCTGGCCTGGCTCTGGGGGCCAGTGCTGGGTAAACAAGTGCCTATGCTGATTTTACTTTGAGGGTGATGGCAGGGGAAGTCAGCCTGGGTGCCTTCAGTTAGAGAACTCTAGGTGCTCCTGGTCCCGAGACCTAACTAACAAGGGGGACCAGTGGAAGAGTGTTTCCGGCAGGTGCAGAGGCCTGAGGGTGAGCTCAGCCTGGTCAGGGAAGAGTCAGGAGGACTGCGAGGCCACAGGTAGTTTAGGAGGCTGGTGGCCTTGGAGGCTGTGGTCAGGAATTTGTGTTTTCTGGGGATGCAGTGAGGAACTTGAAGGGATTTGAGCTGTGGTGAGGGGGAGTAAAGGGTCTCTGGCAGCTGTGTGGGGATGGTATGTGGGGGAAGCGGGTTTCAGCCCTGGACCTCTTTGCGCACCTCACCCTCAAAACTGGCAAACTCTCGGCTTGGATTCTCACTGCGGAGGGCTTGCCTGTCCCTAATCAGTGACTCACTGGTTCCAGGCCACTCCCCATTCCGGCCACAGCCAGGGATCCTTTCCTCGCAGTAAAGTAGTTGCTCAGAGCACTGACCGTCTGCAGGGAGTGAGTGGTGCAAAGAAAGTTCTTTGGAACCTGAGGCTGTGGGGGCCAGGACCTTGCCCTCATGTTGCCAGAGAGAAAGGCGCCCCACTGGGTAGCCATGGTGGTGGCAGTTGTCCTGGCCTCTTGCCCGAGGCAGGTGCTGTGGTGGACCAGGTGCACACACGTTTAACACAGAGCAGTTCGCTCTCCTGGCTGGGGTGAGCCCCAGGGAATAATAAGCTGGGAGGAGGCTGAGGGATTGAGTCAGCCTGGCCTGCCATGGAGTGCCTGGCAAGCCTCCTGGTTTTGGCAGCAGATGCCGATCTTTTCGATTGGGAATGTTTACCCCAGGGCTGTGCCAGATGGCCATGGCCCCCAGGTGTAGCTGAGCATTATGGGGAGCAGGGACCAGTGGAGTCTGTCCTGGCATCAGTGCGGGCCGAGGGATCAACATAGAGGGTCCCCAGATGGGGAGCTTCATGCCAGTGCTCCCTTATTCACCTTGTCCAGCCTTCCCAGTGGCTATGGGCAGAGGACAGGACAGGGACCTTTAAAATTTCAGCCTGTGTTTTAACTCTGTCATCTGTCAGGCACCGTGCTGAGTGCTTTCTCAGACATTTATGTCTCATTCAGCAAGCTATGAAGTATAAGCTCCATTTCAGGGATGAGGAACCTGAAACAGAGTTTAGTCCCCTGCCCAGCATCACAGCTCTTGAGGCCGAAGTGAGACTTGAACCCAGGGGTTAGCTCTGCGGAAACACTGGGCCTTTCCCTCACACCGCACCTGTCATTTTGATACCTCATGAGAAACAGGCCTGGAGTGGCCAGGCCCAGAGCTCAGCATGGCTAGGCCTGGCTTGGGCAGTAGCAGCAGTCAAGAAGAGAAGGGGAAAATCCTGTGGCTAGACCTCGCCATATAGAAGCCATGGCCTGGATGAGGCCTAACTCTTAGGTCTGTGGAGATCAGCAGCCTCCAAAGTCATATTCTCAGAGGGGTTCATGCCACTGCTGTAAACAGGAGGTGTTTGTTGTCCCCGTTTTACAGATGAGACAGATGAGGCATTTGAGGCCTGTTCAGGTGATGAGACTGTCCAAGGCTACTTGACAGGTTATCCTTGGAGTTATGGTTAGATCTCAGGTTCTAGTCACGTTGTAGGTTTTGGTACTGTTCACATGTGTAGGAGACTGTATCTAGCAGATACTCTTTGTCGTTAGGATCAGTGCTTCTCAACATTGGTGCAAATTAGACTTACCTGGGAACCTTTAAAAATTCCAGGCTGCACCTGAGGCCAAGTACATCAGAACCTCTGAAGTGAGCCTGGGCATCAGTGTCCCAGGTCATTCTAACTCTACAGCTCTGGGAGAGAACTCCTCATGTGGAGCTTTGAGGCCACATCCCTGTATACCAGAAAACATTTAAATAACATTTAAATTGGTTTTATTCTACTGAAATGTTTGAGGTTGGGATTGAGTTATCTTAAACCAAACCTCAGTCACTGAGCTGCATCTTGGTTCCACACTCTGGGCACGTGTTTGTTGTTACGTTGCCAAGTTGTGTTTGACCCTTTGTGACCCCACGGACCGCAGCATGGCAGGCTTCTCTGTCCTTCAGTGTCTCGAGTTGGCTCAAATTCATGTCCATCAAGTCAGTAGTGCTATCTAACCATCTCAAACTCTGTGCCCCCTTCTCCTTTTGCCTTTAGTCTTTGTGTGCCTCATGTGTGTATGGGAAGTGGGCTCTTGGGGCCAGGAGCTGAGGTTTCTTGTGGATAGAGACATGACTAAAAAGGAACATCTGGGTGCTGAAGCCCTTGGAGCCCCCAGGACCCTTAAGGAGAAGTGAGGGGCTGAAAGGGGTGAGAAAGAGGAGGTAATGGCTGGCTTCTTCAAAAGTCCCTGCCTGCTAGCCTCAGTAAACCCTATTCATCTCTACCAGGCCATGGTGGCATGTTACCCAGGAAACGGGCTGGGGTACGTGAGACACGTTGACAATCCCCATGGCGATGGGCGCTGCATCACTTGTATCTATTACCTGAATCAGAACTGGGATGTCAAGGTAGGATGGTGGGGTGGGGTGGGGTGGCATTCATCCACAGCCTTTTCCTCTCCCCTCTCAGCTTCTTGTATGATCCCAGTCCTCTTCTCAATCCACTGGGGGGCGGTGTAATCTTTTAGGGGCCCTTCCTGGAAATGGCACCTCTTCCTCTCCAGCTGACTGTGTGGTGGTGGCTCCTGGTGTTGGGGAATGGTGCATTCTGCCCAGCCCCCAGCCTAAGGAACACTTCCCCCGCCCCATTTCCTGTCTTCTTTAGTAGCTTCCTGCCCATTTCCATGGTGATGCAGACTCCGGGATGTCAGTCATTTTCAGAGTCAAGTGGTGGGAGGGAGTGATGTGTGCAGTTACTATGCCCCCTGGTGGGCCCTTGTGGGTTGGCTGTGCAAGGCCAGGCGGGGCTCCAGGCAGTGCTGGCCAGCCTCCTGCCTCATCCTCTGGCCTGCCCTCAGGTGCATGGCGGCCTGCTGCAGATATTCCCTGAGGGCCGGCCCGTGGTAGCCAACATTGAGCCCCTCTTCGACCGGCTGCTCATTTTCTGGTCTGATCGGCGGAACCCCCATGAGGTGAAACCAGCCTATGCCACCAGGTACGATCCATCTTTCTGGGGATGTGCCCAGCTACTCTGCCTGTGCCAGCAGTCTTGTCAGATCCCTGGAGTGACTAGGAAGTGATGGGATGCCGAGAGGGGGGTGGCTGGGGGGTGGAGATAATGGGTGGAATTAAGAGTGATCTCTAATGGCCCTCTGGGGCTGCTCTGGTCCCCAGGTACGCCATCACTGTCTGGTATTTTGACGCCAAGGAGCGAGCAGCAGCCAAAGACAAGTATCAGCTAGGTACCTGCTTCCCAAGTGGTGTCCCCGCCTCAAGTCCTTCCTGTTCCATGTACTTCCTTAGGCTTCAAGCTGTCTCATCAGTCTCTGATGGATCTCATCACCTCTTGATGAACCTCAAATCACTGAACCTTGCAGCTCATTTTTCCCCATCTTTGCCTACCTTCCCTAGACAGTTGACTCACCTGGTGTCCCCAGCATGAGCCCCATCTCTTCTGATGCTCTACCGATCTTTACAGTTTTCCTAGGCCTCTGTTCCTTCCCTGATGACAACGTCCCCTGTCCCTCTTCCTCCCCAGCATCAGGACAGAAAGGTGTCCAAGTGCCCGTGTCACAGCCGACTACGCCCACCTAGTGGCCAGTCCCAGAGCTGCATGGACAGACAGCTTGCCCTGGCTTCTGGAGAGCCCTGGGCCCCGGTGCTGCCAGTCTCGGTGCCTGCTCCTTTCCTGTCACCACCACTGCTTCTGACTTTGCCTCCGTCCTGCCTGGTGTGGAGGGCTCCGTCCATTGCTGAGGACCAAGGAGGAGGAGAGACCTCTACTGCCCTGGGATGGGGGCAGGGGTTGTGACCTGAACAGGAGCCAGTGTTTGGGGCTGCCGTTACTGGAGCTGGGGACCTGTGTCCTGCCCTGTCTGGTCATGCCCCTCTCAGGTTTGGAGAGCTAGAAGGAGGCATCGCCACCTCCCACCAGGACGCAGGATCTGGGGTTGGGGTGAGTCATGGCCTCTTGCTGGCAAAGGTTTGTGGGTGAATATCCCCAGGTCCCCCACTGCTCCAGCCTGGAATGTGAAGTGACTCCCCAACCCCTGTCGCCATGGCACCTTTTGGACTAGGCTGCCACTGCTTGGGCAGGATAAAAGGTGCTGGGAGGAGCATGGGTGTGCAAGTCCTGTCAGCCAAGAAATAAAAGTTTACCTCAGAGCTGCACACATCTGACTCTCTTGCTCCCTCTTTTTGATAAGAAGAGTCCTCCATCTGCAGTTTAGGCCTTTATTGACTGAAGAGGGTAAGGAGGTCTGGGAGCCAGTGAGCTAAGCTGAATCTGACTTCAGCGGGCCACGAAGCAGAGCTGGAAGGCCGGGGGCACGTTGCCCAGGCCAGTGCACTGCGGGGTGAGGTCTGTGTTGGAGCGGCTCCCTACAGGGAGCAGACAGAACCGCAGAAGAATGGAGGTGAGGAAGATCTCAGTTGGCCTGTACCAGGCCTGTACCCAGGCACGTCCACTTTCCTGGGGACATGGGTGAGAAACCCATGCATGCCAGGGCACGTCCTGACTGGTCCCCTCCTTGCCCAGCCCAGACCTAGGGCAAAAGGCATGAAGGCATTGTTGCTCTGGAATGCATCCTGGTCATTCAGGAAGTTGGTGGGGTTGAAGCATTCTGGGTCCTTGAATTGGGTAGGTTCCCAGTGTCCAGACACTAGCAGAGGAATCAGAAAGGTGCCCTGGGGAGATGTGCCAAGGTTACTCCAAAAAAAGACCCCAGTTAGAAGCCAACGAAGGAATCCTTGTCCATCAGCGGTGAACGCTCAGACCCACTGATAGGCCCTCCCCGGCCATGTGCAGGATCCCCAGACTCAATGGGCACCTTGGGCAGGAAGTAGCTACACAGGTGAGTGCCGCAGGTGAGTGCATGCTGGAGCCCAAAGGGCACCACCCTGATGAAGCGCTGGATCTCCTGCAGCACAGCATTGGTGTAGGGCAGGCACGCTCGGTCCTCCAGGGTTGGGGTGCACATTCGGCCAACCACGTCATCCAGCTCAGCTTGCACTTTGGCTGGAGCCACCGGAGATGTGAACTATACATACCCCAACCTCCAGCCGACCCCAAATCCCAGCCCCCTCATCCCTAGCTCTCCAGCTTGCAGACCTTCCACCTCTGGGTATTTGAGCAGAATGAGGAGTCCATAGCGCAGGTTGGTGCTCATGGTCTCTGTACCGCCAACGAAGAGATTATACGTTGTAATCACCAACGTCTCTGCCTGGAAATGGCTCTCTGGGTTCTTCTGTTCCTGTGGGTGCAGAAGATAGGTGCTGCTGTGTGCCAGGCGCCTGCTGGTGGGCATCAGGGCTAGAGTTTAGGGCAGCAGGGCCCTTACCTTATCTATTTGATCCAGAAAGCTATCCAATGAAATCACTCGGCTTCTCGGGCTGCCGAGTGCAGCTGGATTTGATGAGAGGAAAACCCGAAGCTCTGAGAAGTTTCGGAAGATTCGGTGGTGTGGAGCACCAGTTCAGGAGGGGGGAGAAAATATACATCTGGGGGGACAAGGAATCAATACGACCTTGAACAAGACCGTTAATTCCCTGTGGGGGGACTGGACCAGGACTTCGATGTAAGTTGTGAAACTCTTCCATTCCAACATTCTAAGACTGCCCCATTCTAATGATCTATGCACTTGGGTTTGGCATCGACTGGGCACACGACCCTCTCACCTTGCCCCACCTGGAGCTCATGACGCGAAAGCTGTCATTGAAAAGGTTCAGGAGCCTCAGGAACTCCCTGTCCTCATAGCCATAGGGGTTCCCAAAGACTACGCAGCAGATAACATTAGATGCAGCATTATCCAGCAGCCGCCAGGGGTCGAACGGGGCTCCTAGAGGTTGGAACACGACGAGGTCATACGCTAGGTGGTTCAGATCCCACCCAGCTCTTGGGTTATTGTCTTCGTTCCACCCTTCTCTCGGCCCTTTCTTGACCAGTTACCATGCCCACAAATGGTCCCTCTCTTTTTCTAGGCCGTACCTCCAGTGGCTTGAAACCCACCAAGCAGACAAGCCGCCTCTTCCAGGACACGCTCTTCGATGGTCCGCGTACCCAAGCCGATCTCCATAAGTGCTCCAAGTGCAAAATTGCGCAGCGTCTGCCAGCGCAGCCCATTAGAAAACGCTATGCCTTGGGGGAGGTGTGGGGACCTTTGGGAAGAGAAGGGGCGGGGTGATAAGTTGGCCACGCCCCCCTCCAGAAGCATCCCTTAGTGGAGCCTCTCGCAACTCTTCGCTTTGCTTCTTTTCCAGATCTTTTGGACGCCACCCCAGACTTCTTGGCCCTACCCATACATTGACCCCGCCTCTGCTGGTCCTGACCCCTGATCCGTGCTTGCTCTGTATGGCCTTGACTCTTGGGCTCTTCTAGCGGCTGCACAAGGAAACAGCCCCCCCTACTCCCATTCGACCCCTACAATGTAGCTCCGCCCCAACCTCTCCTTATTAGCCTTGACTCTAGGAGGCCCCGCCCCATTTCTCCGGTTGGGTTTTCTTTGCTGACTGGATATTCCAGGCTCGCACTTCCGCCGCCCCCGCTCCCCCTGGGCCTCACCTTTCCACGTATAAAACGTTCGAAGACTGCCACGGCCCCGCGGCCGGAGAAGGCATCCGCTTGCAGCACCAGTGCGTCCCTCAGCGCTGCGTAGCCGCACAGCACCAGTGCAGGGCGAGAGCCCAGCCACACCGTGAACACCGGACCCCAGCAGCCAGAGAAGCCGGTGGTCAGTGGGCCCCAGTCTGGGCTCTTGACCCCTCTGCCAACGAGACCCCAGAGTCCGACCCACCAGCTCCCTTCTTCTTCGGATCCAGGAGTCCAGCCCCTCCACCTTCCCTCAAAATCTAGAGGTTCAGGTCCTTAGCCCGCTGCCCCCTCAGAACTAGGTGTCTGGGCCCTCAGTACCCGCCCCCCTCCCGCCACCGCCTTGAGCCAGAACAGACCTCTCTGCTCCTCTTCCCCTTGGAGCAGACGGCGGCCGTAGGCTCCCCCTCCCTCAGGACCCGAGAGTCCGCTCTGAACCAGGAGCTCAGGCCCACTGCCCATTTTCCCTCCAGATCTAACTTCCCACTCCCAGTCTCCTTCATCCCCAGGAAGCAGGACTCTAGGCCCCTCAACCTCTCTCAGGACGTGCCAGGTCTGAGCCCTCAGCTCTGTCTCCATTTAGGGGGCCAAGAATTCCAGACCCCAGCCCCACTTCCAGAAATCCAGAATTCTGACCCCCCACCCACTCTGGGCTACCTCCATGAGAGCATGGTCCAGGCATCCAGACTCTTAACTGCAGCAATTTCCCCAGCAGCGGGAGTGGAGTGGGCCCGGGAAGCAGGGCTCCCTGCCTCTGCGTGCTGCGTGCATCCCACCCCCACCAGGCTAGCGCCAGTGGCAGGACCAGCAGTGACAGCGCTATAATGCCAGAGATCATCATGTCTTGATCTTTGATGCCCACACCTCCTCATTTCTTCTATTTTTTTCCCCTGGGGTCTTGGGTGGGGCAGGGGTGGAGACTGAGTGTGGGAGGAGTGGGCACCTGCCAGCCTCTCATTCTGTAATTTGTCAACCCAAAGCCTGCACTTAGTTCTTTTCCCTGTCATTGGTGTGCTTGGCTTCTCCTGGCCTTTTGTGTGTGTGTGTGTGTGTGTGTGTGTGCATGCGCGCGCGCCCCTCCTTAATTTGGTAGTCTTAATGCACTAGCATTTTCATGTCAGCACACCAAATCAACAGGTACACCCTCCATAGCACTTTTGGGCACATCTTACTTGTCCTGTAATTGTGCATTCCTAAATCCCCTGGACATCTCTGGGCCCATGAATGCTGGACCTTATACTTACAAAAAAAATTAATTGGCTGCACTGGGTCTTTGTCGCTACGAGTGGACTTTCTCTAGTTGTGGCAAGCAGAGGCTACTCTCTAGTTGTGGTGCGTGGGCTTCTCTTTGCAGTGGCTTCTCCTGCTGCAGAGCACAGGCCCTAGGATGCCCAGGCTCTAGTAGTTGCCGCTTGAAGGCTTAGTTGCCCTGTGGCATGTGGGATCTTCCTGCACCAGGGATCAAACCTGTGTCCTTTGCATTGGTAGTTGGATTCTTAATCACTGGACTACCAGGGAAGTCCTGTACCTTGTACTTCTGATTCCTGAATACACCCTGATTCCTAAATACACTTCATAAAACACCACTAGTGATGTGTGCATTAGCTTGGCGCTCCTGTGCGCCATGCCTGTGTTACCTAGGGACTCACACCTGAGCCCTTGTCAATTCCACACCCATTGCTCTTGGAGCCTCGTATGCTGTACCTGTCTTTCAGATGCTCACTAGGAGTCCCCTAGTGCCATTCAGCCTGGCACTTCCATGCCTATCCTATGACTCCTGGGTACCTTCCCACAGTTGACCTGCCTGAATCTCCATCCTTAGGCCCTGTCCTGAACTCTTCCATCTCTGTTCCCAATGTCCTTGCTCCCAGATGCCCCAAATGTCCTACACCCTTGCTGCTACACCCCTGGTCTCCAGTTCCCTAGGCACCTCAGTGGGCACCTCCATCTGAGGCCAGGCCATGATGGCAGATAAACTTGCCCTCACTCCGGCTGGCCCTGGGAGTCTGGGCCTAGGATGGGTCAGACCCAGGCCTGGATGGGCCAGGGGTGGGGGATGTGGCTGAGTCTGTACTTGGAACAGACTGTTCAGGAATGTGGCCCGCCTTCCCGCCCACCCTGCCCTGCTGGACCCAGGCTTCCGCCAGGTGCCTGGCACAGAGCCCAGACCCAGGGTGATGATGGGGGCACTGTGCAGAGTCCAGGACTAGGTTTGCCTTTGGACGTGTCTCTCATTCTCAATCCCTCTGTTTCTCTAGTCATCTCTTTCTCTCTCTCCCCATTTCTCTCTGTGTTACTTTCAGGGTCTGCCTCTGTTTGTGTTTGAAAATAAATAAATTTTCTCTCTGGCGTGCTCTCTCTTTTCAGTGTCCGTCTTTTTCTCTCCCTGAGCCTCTTTCAGTTTGTCTTCACCTTAATCTCCCTCTGTCTCTGCTTCCCCATCTCCCTGCCTGTTTGTGTAGCACGTTTCCCTACCTGTCAGCCCTTCTGTCTGGTGAGCGGCAGAGGTTCAGGGACAGGGCTCTGCTTAGAGGCACTGATCCTTCAGACAGCAGGCTGCTCCAAGTGCGCTCTCCCAGACTCCACCCTTCAGCTTCTCTCCCAGATTCTCAGATAGATCCTCTTTCGAGGGCTAGTTTTAAGAAGTTTTTACTGGATTTGTTACACTGTTGCTTCTGAGTGGTTTTTTTTTTTTTTTTTTTCTTGGCTGCCCTGGGTCTTCATTGCTGCGCGCAGATTTTCTCTAGTTATGGTGAACAGAGGCTATTGTCTAGTCGCGATGGCTTCTCTCGTTGCAGTGTGTGGAATCCAGAACGCGGACTCAGTAGCTGTGATGCATAGGCTTGGTTGCTCTGCAGCATGTGGGATCTTTGTGGACCAGGGATCAAACTGATGTCCCTGGTGCTGGCAGGTGGATTCTTAATCGTTGGTCCACCAGGGAAGTCCACTTCTGTTTCATGTTTTGGTTTTTTGGCCACGAGATATGTGGAATCTTAGCACCCTGGCCAGGAATTGAACCCACACCCTCTGCACTTGGAAGGGGAAGTCTTAACCGCTGGACCACCAGGAAAGTTCCTTTCAAGCTCTTTTCAAGAGCAGGCATTTTACTTTGTTCACTTCTGTATCCCCAGCACCTAAAATAGTGCCCAACATACGGTGGGCACTCAGTAAATGTTCACTGAACGAATACATGGCTTTGTTTCATTCCTATTTCTGTGTCTTTTTTTCTCTGTCTCTCTCTAGTTCAGACTCTGTTTCTCTCAGTCTCTGTCTTTGGCTGAATCCTTGTAAATGTCTTTCTTCCTGCCTTGTCTCTATTTCATCTCTTGAGGTTTCTCTCCAGTTCTCTTTTTGTCCTCTCAGATCGCTGCCTTTCTTCAGCTCTGTGCCCCTCTTAATTTCCATCTTGGCTTTAGCATCTCCTTGTCTTCCATCTCTTTGGACATCTCTGTCTCTCCCCTTTTCTCAATTCCTCTCTTTCTCCTCCTCTGTCTCTCTCACTCCCAGTCTTTGATTTTTAGGATCTCGCTCTGTGTATCTCTCTGTCTATTCCTATCTATCTATTTCTGTCTCTTTTTCTTCACTATGTGTTTCTCTTTGCTGTCTCTCCATCTTTCTTTGTCAGGACTTGTGAATCTCCTTTTCCTCCTCCACCTCTGCATCCCTGCCTGGGCCTTGGGGCAGACTCGGCTTGTGGTGGGAACAGCATGGGGATTAGAGAGCTACCGCCCCATGTGGGGACCGCCTATAAGCCTCCCTCCAGGTGGCCCCATACTCAGCAAAGCATGTCCCAACATCTGAATGCCCTTAGGGAGACTCCACTCAGGGAAGGGCCTCCCACATCACCTCTGCCCCTAGTTGGGGGGCCAGCCTCATTCTGTCTGCCTCCAGCTCAATGAAGCTTGAGATGCCTGCTCCTTGAGAAAAGCTACTGTCAGCAGGATGTCAGCTTGTCAAATCCAGTCCCAGGTTGGGAGGCCCCACGCCTGGGACTGCTATCCCCACCCCAAAGGGAGGAACTGCAAGACAAAGAGATAATCCAGTGAGAGAGATAAGAAATGAGGGAGAGTTTCAGTCTTCCACTGCCTCGCTTCCCCATTCATTGCCCTTCCTCTCTGTCTTTCTCTGGTCATTGTTCTGTTTCTTTCTTTGTGTCTGTCTTCTATTCTCTTTACCTCCCCAGGTCTCAATCTACTTTCCCCTGTGTCTCTGACTCAAGATTTGAAGAACAGGGTAAGAGCCAGGAGATCTGCTTTCTGCACCTGGCTCTGCTTGCTTCTGACTGTGATCTTGGGCAAGTCACTTCACCTCTCTGAGCAACCTCAATTTTGCTATAAAAATATATAATAGCACTTCCCTGGTGGTCCAGTGGTTAAGAATCCTCCTGCCAATGCAGAACATGAGTTTAATCCCAAGTCTGAGAAGATCCCACATACTGAGGGGCAACTGAGCCCCTGTGTCATAACTGCTGAAGTCTGCACATACTAGAGTCCATGCTCCGCAACAAGAGAAGCCACTGCAATGAGCAATCTGGGCATCGCCACCAGACTAGCCCTCCCCTCGTTCACTGCAACTAGAAAAAGCCTGTGTGCAGCAACAAAGACCCAGTGCAGCCAAAAATAATAAACTAAATATTTTTTAAAAGCCTGCTCCTGCTGCTGCTAAGTCGCTTCAGTCGTGTCCGACTGTGCGACCCCATTGGCGGCAGCCCACCAGGCTCCCCCATCCCTGGGATTCTCCAGGGAAGAACACTGGAGTGGGTTGCCATTTCCTTCTCTAATGCAGGAAAGTGAAAAGTGAAAGGAAATTCTCTCAGTTGTGTCCGACTCCTAGTGACCCCATGGACTGCAGCCTACCAGGCTCCTCTGTCCATGCGATTTTCCAGGCAAGAGTACTGGAGTGGGGTGCCATTAAAACAACGTATAACAAAATTGCTTTCCGCCATGTGTATGTGTGCTAAGTTGTTTCAGTTGCGTCCAACTCTTTGCAACCCTATGGACTATAGCCTTCCAGGCTCCTCTGTCCATGGGATTCTCCAGGCAACAATACTGGAGTGGGTTGCCATGCCTGCCTCCAAGGGATCTTCCCCACTCAGGGATTGAACTCTCAAGTCTCCTGCATTAGCAGGCAGGTTCTTTACCACTAGTGCCACCTGGCTTTGCCCCATAAGAAGATTTAAATGAGGCATTTGGACCAGTGTGTGAATAGGAAGCACTAGGTAAGTGGTAGTATTTGTGATTTGCCAGTCTCCGTGGCTGTTTATTTCTCCGTATCTTTCCCTTTCTCTGCTTACATCTCTATCTTTGTACAGCGCCCTGCATCTCTGGCAGACTTATTCCATACCTCTCTGGGCTGCTGTCTTTTTCTTGGCCTTGGTTTCTTTACCTCTATCTTCACTCAGGCCCTCCCAGCCTTTACCTCCCAGTCTGTCTCCAGCAAACACTTTCTCCCATTTTTTTTTAAACCTCCCTAAGAGTGAGGGTTGAATGCATCCAAACGAGGTGTCTCTCTTCTCTGCAGCCAGACCTTCCTTCTGTCCATCTTAGAGGACTGTCCTCCCTTTAGTTCAGCCAGGGTAGGTTTGAATCTATTCTAAAGATAATTTAATAGCAACTGATACAAAAAGCCCCCTCCACCAAAGGGTGTGCAGTAGAACGAATTCTGTAGATTAAACAAGGCACGTGATTTCCTTTCCCCATGGCTTTTTCTGCTTCGGGGGTCCAGAAGGTAATGTTGGGGAAGGGCATGCAGCTGGCGCAAGGTGATGGGAAGCGAGTGTGACAGCGAGAGGGATGGGGCGCAGGGGAATGAGACGATAGATCGAAGCACCCTTCCAGGCAGGCCCCATCGCTCACAGACGAATCTGGACGGGATGCGGCGTCAGCGCTCGCGCACGCAGAGCTGGTAAGGTCGGGGCACACTGCCGAGACCCAAGCTGAACGGGGTCAGATCGATGTCCTCGGGCGCTTCCAGCGGCTGTAGGGTGAAGCTCTGCAGGATGGCGGTGAAGTAGAGGAAAAGCTCCATGCGCGCCAGCGCCTCGCCCATGCACAGCCGGCGTCCTGCAGGGAGAAAGGACGGGGAGGAGCAATGAGACAAAACGGGAGTGAAGGGCCTCCTCCACTTCCAGAGGAAAGCATGAGAATAATGACTGGGGACTCAGACCCATTCATCTAAAGGTCTGGGACAGACAGTATATCGTGGACCTCCTACAAGTGTAGTGTTGCAGGGATTCGAATCCTGACTCCCATTACTAGTTCTGTGATCTTGGGCAAGCCAGTTTCTGGGTAGGTATCTGTAATGGGGAAGATAATAGTGAATCATTAGGTTGCTACGAGGGACCTCCCTGGTGGCTCAGACTGAAGAATCTGCCTGCAATGCAGGAGACCTGGGTTGGATCCCTGGGTCAGGAAGATCCTCTGGAAAAGGGAATGGCTACCCACCCCAGTATTATTGTTTGGAGAATTCCACGGACAGAGGAGCCTGGAAACCACTGAGCAACTAATGTTTTCACTTTTTTTTCAGGTTGTTGTGAAAGGTAAATGGTGAGAATATAATGCTATGTCAGTTTTAGTATGTGTGTGCCCTCGCTGCCTTAAGCCCTACTATCAATTAATTTCATCCTTATAACAACTTCCAGAGGAGGGCCTTTTTATGATCGCCATTGTATAGATGTAAAACCCGGAGCACAGAGAAGGGAAGGAGCATATCCAACGCCAAGCGGCTAGAATATAACAAAGCTGGGGTCTGGCAGCAAAGTGCATCTCTTAGCCACCACTCTTACAGTTCTCAGAGGTAGCACTGGTGCACAGTAGGCAGTGTTGTAGGTTACCTGTTACTATGTGCCCTACTCCCTTTTCGAAGAGAGTTAAGCAGGAAAGATGTTTCTTTTCTGCCGTTTAAAGACCAAAGCCAAGAAAAACCAGAACCACTTCAACTGCACCACCCAGTGGAGAGACTGATGATGACCATGTCCAAGTTGACAATCCTGTCTCCCTGCCTCCCTCCACAAGGCTTACAGTTGCTATCAGCCTATAGGGGAAAAGCTGGGAAGGAGGAAGGATGTCTGAGCATCTAAAGCTGAGGATCTGGTGGGATGAAGAAGTGAGAGGGTCTGGAGAGTTGAATTAGGCTTGGAGAATGTAGGTGGAGTACTGGGCCAGAAAGACTGACCGTTGCCCCCTACCACTCTCACCGGCTGAGAAAGGCATGAAGGCAGGATTCTTCTTGAAGGACATATTGGCATCCAGAAAATGTTCAGGGTTGAATTCCTTGGGATTCGGAAATTGGCTGGGGTCGGAGAGGACTGTATTAAGGAGGATGATGACATCCGTGTCCTGTGTGAGTGGGGAGGCAGAATCGGTGGTCGGTTAGTAGGGCTGGGAGGTTCCCAGTAGAGGATTTCCACTCTACAGACCCTGGGTCTCCATCAGGAGTCCAGGAAATGGGTGCGGGTGTCTAGGGTTCCCAGTGATGGGTTCTGTTGGGGTCTGAGGTAGGGATGTGGGATACCCTCCTTGTAGAAACAAATCTTGTGTTCCTGGGCAGGGAGTAAGGTCTCCCAGAACAGTGTTTAGGTACAGAGGGTGCCCAGAATGAAGTCTCAGATCTTGGGGATTTCTGAGGGGTCCTAGGGGTCACAGGGAAGGGGTCTGGTGTTCAGGAAAGGTTCTAGTCCAGTATGGTATAGGATGAAGTCTTGGGAAGGGCCTGAGTTCTCGATTTAAGGGCCTCAGATGTCTGTTGCTAGGGCCTGGGTCTTCCTTGCTAGAACCCCGGGAGCCCGTATCAAGAGTGTGGGATGCGTCTTCCTAAGGTTTTAGGTATGGTTTGCCAGGTGTCTACCACACCTTGGGTATCGTGAAGCCTCGAAAGGTCGTGTCCCGAGTGACACGGTGTGGCAAGCTCATGGGGATGACGTCTGCGAAGCGCTGCACTTCATGGATCACCGCGTCTGTGTAAGGCATCGCTGTTCGGTCCTCCACTGTTGGGAGCCGCTCACGTCCCACCACACGGTCGATTTCCTCCTGGACGCGGACTGCGGTGGGGGGAGGGGAGAGCGATTGTTGAGGGGATCAGCAGACTCGACTGTGCCGATAAGAGGTGTGTGCATGCGTGTGGAAGGAATCCAGCCACTGCTTTCCAGTCGAGGTCGGGGTCGGGGGTTGGGGGCCGCTGCAGGGGTGCATGTGAAGGTTAGATGGAGATTCAGAGGGAGGGGTTGTGTTCTGAGATGCAGTGAGGGCGGAAGTTTCGTTCCCGCCTGGGCTTCCTGGGGCGAGGTTGTGCGGACGGGGTACGGGGCTGCTTGGGGTTCAGGTCCCACATGGGATTGCCGGCGGGGCTTCGAGGACTAGGGCCGCTGGAGGATGGATGGAGTGAGCGGGGTGTGCAGGACAACTGAGAAAGCATGGGTGGGGCAGGCGGCAAAGACCCAGTCGGTCTCTGCACAGCGTCCAGGCAGCCAGGAAGGTTCCAGGGAAGACCTGGAAGCGGGGTTTGGGGAGTCAGGGTCTCAGACCGTGCGGTTGGAGGGGAGGGATTCTTGGGCAGGCCCGGGCTCTGGGCATCTGTGCGAGTTGTGTGTGCAGGGTCCGAGATGGGTCCCAAAGCAAGACCTTGTGGACCGGGTCTCCGTCCGGACAGAATGTGTGGACCGGGAGAGCCACGTGAGTGGGGTCAGCCTCCGGTGGGTTTGCGGGTTTAGCTGTGGGACCCAGGCGGGAGCTGAGGGCTCTCGCTCCCAGGCACACAGGGAGGGCGCTCAAGGTCTGTGGGCGAGGCTCCCGGCGCTGGCACCTTGCACATTCGGATACTTCATGAGCAGGAGGAAGGCGTGGCGCAGCGTGGTACCCACGGTCTCGGTGCCGCCGAAGAGCAGGTTGTGTGTGGTCATCAGCAGAGTATCCAGGAAGAAGTGGCTCAGCGGGTCCTGCTTTTCCTGCAGGGATTAAGGGCTGGGGATGTGAACCCAGGCGGAGGGAGATCCTTTGGGCGCCGAGACTCTGCGACCCGCTCCCCGCAGATCTGCACAACTGCTACTGGGTGCCAGTTCAGCGCCTCCTCTGTTCAATTTCCTTTCCTTGGGGAATGTGGGGAGCGCCGAGGGCAAGGTAGGGAAAATCTCAGCCTTGCGGCCGATAAAATAAACAAGCCCTGATGGATTTTTTAATGAGCCTGTTAATTGGCGGAGGCCCTGAGTGGCCCCAGAAGAGCCAAGTGATCCAACTGCACTTTCTGGATGTGGGGAGTTCACACCCAACTGCGCTCATCTCGAGATCCTTGTTGGTTCGAAGCGGGATGGAAGGTCAGATCAGAGATGGGACTATCAGGTAGGGCTTACTTACCTGTGCCATCTTGGTAAGGAAGCAATCAATGAAGTCCCGGGGAGAGTCTGGGTCAAGGGAAGCCTGGTGTTCATGGACGCTGCGGGCGATGAGGTCCTTCATGCGTCCGTAGTTCTTAAAAAGGCGTCTGTGTGGCCCGGGCACCCAGTCCAGGAGGTTCGGAAAGATATTGTACATCTAAGGATGGAGCAGAGTTGGAAGGATTGGGAGGAGTAGGCAGATGAGAAGGTAAGGTGAAGGTGTGTGTGTGTGTGTGTGTGTGTGTGTGTAGGATGGGGCGGGGCCTGTGTGTCAACAGAGCCCCTGCGGAGTGGGAGAGGCCACATACCTGGGGGTGCAAGGCCAGACGGAGGGGGCGGGGCCAATAGCAATTCCTTCTCTACCCATTGCTTCCCCTACAGCCCTGAACTGGCTGGACCCCCAACCCTGTCGCCCGTGTAAATCGGTCTCCTGACCTCTCCCCAGGGGCTGCTCATGATTTGGAAGTTTTCATTGATGACGTGGATAATGGTGAGCAGACGGTCGTCGTTGTAGTCAAAGCGGGAGCCGAAGACCACAGAGCAGATAATGTTGGACACTGAGCGGCTCACCACGAATGTGGGGTCGAAGGGCTTTCCTGAAGGTGAAGGGCGAATGGGTCAAGGGGCACGGCTCAGGAGACACAGTGTATGACAAACCAGGCCCCAGTCAGCAACCGCACGACATCCAACCCAACCAGGTCAGTGTGACTCTCGGCACTGAATACCTGCTCCTGGCCACCTAACACAGCACAGCAGCACCCACAAAGTATCTAGCATCACCACAGACAGCCCAGAACGCACATTACCCTACAGCACATCGACAGCAACATTAAACAGCTGCACAGGGTATTCTCGGTGACACAACACACAGCATACACAATACAACTTTACACCCAGTGCCTGACAACACTACAACCTCACTTGGCAATGACACACAGCAGCACAACACCCAATGATCTGATGACCCAATAGATCACAGAAAGCAATACCAATGCAGCGCATTCCCGCACTGGCCATTACACAATAGCACAGCCCAGAAAACTGAATCTGGAGTTAACTAGACATAGACTGGATTTTGGCTTGGCCTTTTAGTCTACATGTGACCTAGGGGAACCAAATTCCCTTCTCTGAGCCTCAGTTTTCCCATCTATAAAATGGGCTTGATAGTCTTCTCCTCATGGGGCTCTTATAAAGAGTCAGTGAATATGTGGCTGGAAAATGCTTAGCTAAGGGCCGTCATGCCATCATGAGCCAAAGAAGGTGGTATGATAGGCTGAGTGATGCCCCCTGCCATGTCCCCCCCCCCACCACCAAGATGTCCTTGTCCGAGTTCCAAAAGCCTGTGGATATGTGATTAAGTTAAGGATCTTGGGATGGGAGATTATTCTGGATTATCTAGGTGGGTTTAATGTAATCACATGGGTCCTTATAAGAAAGCAAGGGGTCTGAGTAGAAATGGTGATGTGATGGGAATTCCCTGGTAGTCCAGTAGTTGGTTCTTTGTGCTTCTACTGCCCAGGGCTCAGGTTCAGTTCCTGGTTGGGGAACTAAGATCAAGCTGCACAGCTTGAAATGATAAAGCTAGAAAGTAGAAGAACCAAGATTTAAACCTAAGTCTTATATACCAAAGTATCTAAGTACCCACCTCCAGCCCCCCAAAAAGTGATGTGGTGATGGAAAGAGGGAGAAAGGGAGGAAGAGACACTGGTGGATGCTATGCTGCTGGCTCTGAAGATGAAGGAAGGGGCTACATGCTGAAGAATGCAGGCAGCCTTTAGAAGCTAGAAAAATTGAGGAATTGGATTGTCCTCTAGAACCTCCAGAAGAAGCCAGTTAAACTTTGGACCCCAGAACTGGAGGAGAATAAATTTGTATTAAGTCACTAAATTTGTGCCAGTTTGTTGCAGCAGCAACAGGAAAATAATGCAGGCAGTTATTATTCTTTTACTTACATCACATCATTTAATCCCTGCCACTTCTCCCCCCAAAGTCAGCAAGATTTGGAGATCAGAGTAGAGGGCCATTTACCTTTCTCTGCCTCAATTTCTTCTCCTGTAAAATGGGGTTTATGATAATACTTAGTTCTGAGGTTTGGGTGATTTCTCTTTTCTAAAGGAGAAATGAAATTTTTAAATTTACTTTGGCCATGCTGTGCAGCATGCCAGGTCTTAGTTCCTGAACGAGGGGTGAAAACTGCACCCCCTGAAGTAGAGGTATGGAGCCTGAACCACTGACCACCAGGGAATTCCCTGGGTGATTTTTCAAGGAGGTGATATACACAGAGTTTTGGAACAGTGCTGGCATATGGTAGGCATCATCTTAATGTTGATTATTAACTTGTTTTCATGGTCGACAGCTTTGACCTGGGTTTATATCCCATCTCTGGCACTTCCCAGGCATGTGACTAACATTTTTAGGCCTCAGCTTCATCACTTGTAATAACTCCCTAGGTTTTCTGGGAGGGTGCAACTTGTCAACACATACAAAGAGTTTACCATAGTACCTGGAATCCTGTAAGCACTGGATAAATGGGTATTAATGCTTGGCATGAGGACTTTGTTATCTAAGACTTAGGTTTAAATCTTGGCTCTTCTACTTTCTAGCTTTATCATTTCAAGCTGGTTGCTCAATCTGTTCCTCAGTCTTCTCATCTGCAAAATGGATTGTTCCAAGTCTAGAGGGGCTTGTGCCTGAAAATGTGCTTAGCACAGGCCCCCATACATGGTGAGCTTTCAAGAGCAGCAGCAGCATATTGCCCGCCACAATGACAGGAGCACTGCTTAAAATGCCACACAGAGACAGCACAACAGAGGGACCAGGACATATTCTGCCACCCTGTTCATGCATGCTAAGTTGCTTCAGTTGTGTCCAATTCTGCAACTCTATGGACCGTAGCCTGCCAGGCTCCTCTGCCCATGGGATTCTCCAGGCAAGAATACTGGAGTGGGTCAACAGGGGATCTTTTCCAGGGGATCTTCCCAACCCAGGGATCGAAACCACATCTCTGACATCTCCTGCATTGGTAGGCAGGTTCTTTATCATTAGTGCCACCTGGGATGCCCACTGTCACCCTACCTCAAGGAAACACAGCATCACAAACTGATTCATCTCCAGGGGGCGCCTCTCTTATCACTGGTCAAGTGAGAAGCCTCCAGGAGTTCTGAGTTCACACCCATGCTATGGTATGGGGCTGCCCTGACCCCCTAAGTAGGCTGGAGGTGAATGAGGGGTATGGGCTGCATGTGGGGACCCGGACCTTGAGTTTTCCGAAGCTCCTCCAGCAGGAATTGGCCTTCTTCCAGGATCCGCTCCTCAATGGTCCTCTTCCCCATACCGAAGTTCCGCAGAATTTGAACAGAATACTTTCTAAGGACCTTCCATCGGTCTCCATTGGAGAAGGCAATGCCTGGGTGGAAGGGAAGGGGCCAGCTCCACCAATGACCTGTTCCCAAGACCGCTGTCATCTGAATCCCCTTTACCAATGTTTGATAAGAGAAAGACCCCGAGTTTGGAATCTCCCCCCAGCCCTGCCAGTAAGTCCTTCCAGACCCTCTGGGCTGGGTCAGGTACCTCCTTTGAGTTTCCATAGGGCCCTGGGCTTTTCTCCCCACAGTCCTGCTTACCCTGTCTGTTTCTGCAGTCACAGACCTGACCACTCTGGGCTGTCACTGTCTATCACTATGCTCCTAGCGTCGTTCAGTGCAGGGTTTACCACCCACAAGGTACTGGTGATTGCTTATTGATTAATGAGTGCACGAATAAGGGAGAGAAGCCAGAAAAATAAATCTTGAGACACTAGGAACTCATCTAGGAGTAAGGCAGACCCTGTTCTCTTTTCTCCCAGGACTTGGGGATTCTTTATGCAGGCTGGTTATTCTTCCAGAATACTCTTCCCTTGCTGTCTGATCCTGAGTGGTCACTTCTGTCTTCTAGATGGCTACTTGGAGGTCCCTTACTCCAGGAAGCCTTTGCTGGTGCTTCCTTCCTGGCTGGCTCAGTTGTTTCCTCTGGGCTCCCACGGCTCCCTGGGCTTCCTGCATCCCAGCCCTGACCATGCAGTGTCTTTGACTGGACTAGGAGCTGCAATAGAATATGCAGTCTCACATGTGTTCATCTCTGAGTCCTCTAGTCTTCCAGTCCTCAGAGAACTGAATGCTAAAGAGGAAGAAAGCATTGTGTTTTGCCTTCATTGTGTGCATCATCTCATCGACCTCTCGTAGCAGCCTTCTCATGATAGTAGACTGAGGGTCAGAGAGGGGAGGCCACTTGCCCAAAGGTGCAGGCTATTAGGTGGCAGAACTCTGCTGTTACCCTCTGTACTGAATAATTAGATGGTGGCTATTTTTAGTAACAGATGATGTATATATGCAGCTGTTTTCTGTGTAAAAGTAGCGGGGGACATTTCTCTACCTCCTTGCGTCTGGACAGGTGAGGTCATAAGATCAAGCCAGGAGACATGAAGGCAGCAAGTGTGCAGTATCCAATAGGTGTTCTTTCTTTCTCTCTCTCTCTTTTTTTTTTTTAAAATGAGAAATTTCCACCTTCAAATCCTGGGGCAGCTGGGACCCATCTAGTGTAAGGGCAAGGGGGAGCCATAGTGATTCTTTAGGGGGAGACGAATAGTCCAGGATACAGGTCTCCAGGACTCCCTTTTCATTTAGAACAACTTTTTCTTTCCCTCCCATCTCCCTCCCCCTCCCTCTTTTCCTCTTTCCATCCTTTTCTTTTTGTTCTTTCTTTCTCATATATTGGGCTGTGCCACACGGCTTCCTTTGAGTAAGAGATTTATGTTACAAAAAATCCACAAGACTAGGTGACTTCCAAACCTACAGAGGACAAGATACTGAGCTAGGAGCAGTTTGGAGTGAGTGAAGTGAGTTGCTGGGTGAGTGGGGATGAAGTTGGGTGTGAGTTGAGATGGAGATGAAAGTGGGGATGAGGGGAGATAATGGGGTAGATGAGAAGTTGGGTCTGAGATTAGTGTGGGGATGGAACTGGGTAGAATGAGAGTGATTGGTAGATTGGGGTTGAGACTGAGCTTGGGGTTGGGTAGATACGTGGTAAGATTGGTTTTGGTGACAACAGTGGGATATAGGTCAAAAGTGAGACCTAGGGACTGCGAACTTCAGTAGGTGACTGAGATAGAAAATGGAGCTGAGGAGGAAAATGATAATGGAATTGAGTTTGACTAAAGGATCAGGATGGGTTAATACTACATTTTACTGTGGAGATTGGGAGAGGTTTGTAGTGGGAATGGAGGTTGCAGTGAAGTGTAGTCAGTGTTGAGAGAGAGATGGAGTTGAGACTGAAATGGGGAACATGGAAGCAAGGCTGGTGGGGATTGGGGAGAAGTGGACAATGCAGACTGCGGCCAGATAATTTAGCCACTTGACTGAGATGGAAATTTGATGATGTGGTTAGGATAGAGAGAAGCATTTTGATGAGAGTAGGGTTGGTGTTGGGAGGAGATGGGAATGAATATAGAAGTATAATTCAAGGTGGCCGAGGGAGGGATTTCCCTGGAAGTCCAGTGGCTAAGCCTCTGCTTCAAATGCAGGGAGTATGAGTTCCATCCTTAGTCAGGGAATTGAGATCCCACATGCCGCATGGCACAGCCAGAGAAAGAAGAAGAATAAAGAAAAGAGGTGGTGGTGGGATTTGGGGGCAGTGAAGGTAGGACAGACTTCACCCTACTTGGCTCCACTCCGCCTAGTGTCATCAGTGAGATCAGAGGTCCTGAGTGTCACCAAAATTGAGAGGACATTGTTCTCCCTTATTCCCTCCCTCGGTGTGGAATGGGTTGGGAGTGGAGGAGATGGGGGAACAGGCTTACCATTGCCCTTGGTGAAGTTGAAAAAGACAGGGTAGCTGCCGCGGCCACCAAACTCCTCCGCCTGGTCCACCAGTGCCTCCTTCACGGCTTGGTACCCACTGAGGACCACCACCCGTCTGGGTCCCAGGTACACCGTATACACTGAGCCAAATTCCTTGCTCAGCTGAGGGTAAGAAGACAGAGGTCACAGGGGGGCTCTGGGGCCAGGGACCCCTCTCCCTTATCCCTCCCTTCACCCAAGCCTAGTCCTTTGACCTTGGTGAGGGAGGTCAGCATATCATGGGAGCGAAGTTGCAGCAAGTTTCCCAGGAATGGGAGGGCCCTGGGGCCTGGGGGCAGCTGGCCCTTGCCCTTTGAGCTGGTCAGGAGTAGACAGACGAGAGCCAGGATCAGGAGCAAGATGGCTGTACTTATGGTGTCCATGGTGCAGGCAGTTGCAGGCACCTGGGTTGGGAGTTGGATTGGGGGGTAGTGGGAGAAGGCAGCATTGGGGAGGGAGATGAGGAGGGAGCACTCCTCATCTCCTTCTGGAACTTGCCTCCCTCAGACCCCAGAAATGGGAGCAGATGGAGAGAAAAAAGGAAGAAGAGAGAGGGAGAGACTGGGAAAAGGCCAGGGGATGGGAGAAGAGATGGAAAGAGAGGGGAAGGGAGGGAGAGAGAGAAAAAAGGACATGAGGTAGTCAAAATACAGAGAGACAGAAATCAAGATCGATGGAGAGGGACAGAAGAGAGATAGAGACTAAGAGAGACAGAGTCACATGTGGAGATAATGAGGAGACAAAAAACAGAGTGAGCTATCTGGATATCTGTGGATGTCTGCCTTCTATGTATCTATGTACCTATCATGTTGTTCAGACACGACTGAACAACAACAACAATCTATTATCTGTCTGTCTATATTCAGTCTGTTATCTATCTATCTATGTCTATCTGTTTAACTATCTGCCTACCATTTATCATCTATCATCTTTCACATAGAGATATAGAGAGGTAGAGACACACAAATGAAGACAAAGAAATAGCCAGACAGAGAGAAATCACAGAAAGAGAGGCAGACAGAGAGAGACTAGAGAAGGGAGATAGAGCTAGAGAAGACACAGAGCTAGAGAAAGAGACGAGAAAGGTGGGGAGACAGAGGCATACCCTGACTGAGAGACATGGAGATGGACACTGATAGGAGGAAGTGGGTGACAAGCAGATGGAGAGAAGAGGCAGAGGCAAACCTGGAGGCCGGTGGAGAAGAGAGTGACAGAGACAGAAGAGAGAGATACACAGAGACAGAGAGATGTGGAGGGAGAGAGACAGACACTCAGACGGGCAGACAAACAGGCAGGCAGGGAACATTCGACAGAGGCAGGCAGAGACAGACAGACCAAGACAGAGACAGCGGGAGGGCAGAAGCAGAAACAGGCTGAAAGGTGTCCCGAACCCAGGAGTCACATTTCAGAGAGAGATGAAACCTGGCTGGGTAAAGTGCATCGCAAAAAATGCACAGTGCCAAGCCCTGGCTTGGAACTCTGAAACACTTTGGAAAATTCAAGAACAGGGTCCCAGAGAGAGCCCCTGAGAGGTAGACCCAGAGACCCCTCAGATGGGCCGACAAGGCAGACGCTGGCCAGTCTCAGGACAGGGGGATGGAGCCAGTGACCCTCTCTCTTGAGAGTCACCCCCTCTTCTGTGACCAGCCCTCTACCTGCTGAACTGCTGAGGTGTGTGCTGGAGGGACCAGTCAGGCTGGCAGCAGCTGCAGTGTGCCCAGGAGCTCGGAACTGAGGGGTGGGAGCTGCTCTTAAATCATCTCCATCCAACCCTGCTTGCCACCCTTTTCCTTCATTCATCCAGTGATTTTTAATCCCTCCCACTTTCCTGCCTTACTTACTTGGGCCGGGGCTCACAGCCAGCTGGAATGAGGCCTCGAGTGAGTGCCTTGGGAGCCCTGCCTCCTCCTTCCCTGGGCTGACTTTACCTCTTCTCACTGTGGCCAGTGCTGGCCATCTGTCCTGGATTGGGGAGTGAAGCCTTCTCTATTTTTTGTTGTTGTTGCCACTGGGGACCCTGGATCTAGTTCTGGGTCTGGTTTAGAGTTGTAGGGCTTTGGCAAAATGAAGGGGTAGGGATGAGGTCAGGGTCTCTGTCCTAGGGTGGGGAAGGTTTCTCATTCTCTGGGGCCCCCTTTTCAAAACTCTTCTCACCCGTCTCTTGAAGTTTGTCTCTGAAATTCTGTACGTGTCTCTGCTTTGGCCTCTGCATCTTTTTGTCTCTTTTTTATATCTCTGTCGCTCCCCGTCTCTCTCCCTCTGTGTCTCTGTCTTTCACCATCTCTTCTTCCCCCTGATTTTCTTTGTGACCTTTCTCTTTTCTCTCTGCTTCTCTCTCTCCATGGTCTTTCTCAGTTGCTCTTTCCTCCTGGCTGTCTGAGTGTCTCTCTGTCTCTCACACCTCCAAGAGGTGGAGAGCAGCGGACAGGACTGAAGCCAAACTGAGGATCAAGGAAGATTTGGGAGAAGGGCAGGGCAGGCAGAAGCCTCAGGAGACAAGGCCTCAGATGTGAAGAATATCCCCACTACTGCCCACCTCCACTTCCACCTCTCTCCTAAGCCCCCCACTCGTTCTATTTCTACCCTTTTCTCTTTATCCCCAGAAACTGACCACAGTTAGTCAACTCCTAGCTAGGTCAGAAGGGCAGATTGCAAAAACCTGGAGGTGGGCTAGGACTCTAGTTCCTTGGAGGGTAAGGTGTGGGAAAGAGCCCCAGAGTCAAGAGTCTGGGAGGCCAAGTGGAGATGTGGGTGCCCCCTCCCCAACCAGGTCCATTGGTAGACACCATGGTGGTTGTTTTTCCCATGAAGGGTGGGGGAGGAAATGCTTGGAGGTCCTGGGGAAATTTGACACCCTAGATCTCAGGCCTCTGTGGAGATGGAGGTGGGGCACGTACTACTGTTTCAGACCCAGAAAAGCTGGTTCGGGCTGGTCCTAGAAGAGGGGTGAAGGCTTAATTATGGGATTACGGATCTCTAGTTTCCCTTGGCAAGAACCCCTACTTCCAGGGGAGAGGAGTAGTATTTGATCTATGGGAACCCTACAAGTGACTTTTCTCTGACCCCAGAACTGGGTTGAGAAGGGCCTCTTGGGACTTGCCTTAGTGGGGAGCTTGGGACTCCGGAAAAGGGGAGTTTTAAGGGGCTTTGAGTTCTTCTTTTGGTCTGACTTGCTGCCCTGCTGCCCAGGGAACGTGGGGTAGGGAGGGATGTATTGTGAGTTTCCTCAGCCTCGGCTCTGTTGACATTTGGGCTAGGTAATTCTCTTGGGGTGGGAGCTGTCCTGTGAGTGGCAGGATGTTTAGCAGTGTCTCTGGTTTCTACCTCCTAGATGTCAGTAGCAGCCCCCCTCCCAGTTGTAAAAATAAAAAATGACCCCGGATATTATTTAATGCCCACTTGGGGGCAAAGTCCAAATGCAGGTGTAATGGGAGAAACCGAAAGACACCCAAGGGCAGCTGAACTTTCCTGATATCCAATAGGTCTCTCCTTGCCTTCCAACACTTGCATTAAATTTTTTTTTAATTAATTTATTTTATTTTTGGCTGCCCTGGGTCTTTGTTTCTGCACCTGGGTTTTCTCTAGTTGTGGTGAGCAGGGTTTACTCTTTTTGGGTTCGATCCCTGCAGCTGGGAAGAACCCCTGGAGGAGGAAATGGCAACCCACTCCAGCATTCTTGCTCGGAGAATCCTATGGACAGAGGAGCCTGGCAAGCTACAGTCCCTGGGGTCGCAAACAGCTGGACATGGCTGAGCGACTTGGCATGGTACGGGGTTATTCTCTAGTTGCTGTTTCCAGGCTTCTCACTGGGGTGGCTTCTCCTGTTTTGGAGAGTAGGCACGACCAGGGCTCAGTAGTTGCGGTGAATGGGGCTTGGTTACTCCATGTCATATGGAATCTTCCCAGAGCCTTGGAGCTACTAAGTCTGTGCACCACAAATATTGAGGCCGTGCTCTAGAGCCCAGGAACCACAACAATTGAACCCATACAACATCACTACTGAAGCCCATGAGCCTAGAGCCTGTGCTCCTCAACCAGAGAAGCCACCGCAATGAGAAGCCCGTGCACCACAAGGAAGAGCAGCCCTCTTCGCGAGAAGCAGAGAAAGGCCCTCAGAGCATGGAGACCCAGCACAGCAAATAAATAAATAAACAAAATTATTCGAAGAAAGAATTGAAGATTGAAGGCAAAAGAAGAAGAGGGCAGCAGAGGATGCGATGGTTAGATAGTACCATCGACTCAATGGATGTGAATTTGAGCAAACTGTGGAAGATAGTGGACAGGGAAGCCTGGTGGGCTGCCTTCCATGAGGCTGCAAAGAGTAGGACACGACTCAGCAACTGAACAACAACAACAACAACAACATTTTTCAAAAGAGTACACACACACACACACACACACACACACACACACACATGCATATGTATATATATATCTGAATCACTTTGCTGTACACCAGAAACTAACACAGGGACTTCCCTGGTGGTCCAGTGGTGAAGAATCCACCTTCCAATGCAGGAGGTGTGGGTTCAATCCCTGATTAGGGAACTAAAATCCCACATGCTCTGGAGGAGCTAAGCTGGAGTGCTGCAACTAATGAGCCTGCAAGCTCTAGAGTCTGTGCTCCACAACTAGATTTGTAGAGTGCTCCACACCCTACACACTGTAACCAGAAAAAGCCTTGAGTGCTTCACTGAAGACCCAGTGCAGCCAAAATTAAAACAAAACAAAACGAATACAATATTGTAAGTCAACTATAGTTCAGTTTAAAAACTTTACAAATCTTGCATGAACATTTACTAAGTTTCAACAGCATATGCTGGGGTAGGGCTTCCCTGGTGGCTCATCCGTAGTGTCAATTTATTTAAAAAAAGGAAATATTTAAAAACAGTACAATTTGATTCTGAAAGATTCTGTATGGGGAAAATTAAGGTCTTACATTCTAGATTATTTTATTTCCAAAAAATGAATTTACTTCTTTTTGGCTGGGCTGGGCCTTCATTGCTACAAACAGGCTTTCTCCAGTTGCAGCAAGTGGGGGGCTACTGTTCATTGCAGTGCGTGGGCTTCTCATTTTGATGGCTTCTCTTGCTGCTGAGCACCGGCTCTAGAGCACAGGCTTCGTTAGTTGTGGCAAACGGGTCTAGTTATCCCTCCGCATGAAGGTTCTTCCTTTACCAGAGATTGAACCCAGGCCTTCTGCGCTGGCGGGTGAATGCTTAGCCACTGGACCACCAGTGAAGTCCTCAAGATTGCTTTACGTTACTCAGTTATAGTCTTTTGCTTGCTGCTGGGGTCCAGCCTCGGCGGGTCCGGGGTCTTGAGGGATGAGTGGCGTCGGCGAAGAAGTGAGCTGAGTGGATGTGTGGTGATGGAGCAGTCTCTCGTTTATTGTTGTTGGTTTACAGTTTTATAACCAAAAGACATCTCCATTACATCATTACATCACCTATCATTCTATACAATTTTTTGTTTTCTACCTTCCATAGCAACCTTATCATTGAGCTCATTCCCCAATCTATCATGAAACATTCCCCTTACAGAAGTCAAATTTCTATGTAATTAGATTTACCAATAGTATGTTTACCATTTGAATGTCTTCAGTATACTTCATTCAATCATGATAAGTACATCAACCTAAGTAGAAAGGTTACATTTCTCTTATCAGGTGCAACTATGTAGGAGCTAGAGGGAAGGGCTTAAGCTTGAAACTGTTTTATTCTAGTAACCTACTCTGATTCTTACGAGGAAAGAGGAAGAGGACAAAGAGACAGTTTAGAAAGAGGAAAGAGGACTAAGACAATTTAGAAAGAGGAAAGAGGACTAAGAGACAGTCTAGCAGCACTGCTTTAGCAATAAAACCCTATTAACCTTATAACTACTATAATGAATTCCTATGTCTACACTATCCTAAAGCAATCAATGTCTCCAACTATGCTGGCCACAGTTATGAGCATTCCTAAGTCCCATTCCAGCCTGGTTTCTTCAAGGAAGAGAGCCTCCTCCAGTGGTGTGGTCAGGGGAGTGGGAGGTGGAAAGGTGATCCAAGTACAAGCCCTTCTGGTGGTGGCCTTGCCATGACCCCCAGAGAACTCTTGGTAAACTCCCCAGTAAGGAGTAGTAATCTATTTAAATGTCCCTTTCATTCCTCCTTAGCCCCCGGGAAGGCGATCCACCTTCCCAGATCCTCTGGTCGATAAGGTCTGGGAGGATAATCTCAGGACGAATTCTTTCCAACTGGGACTGACCTACTGTGATGAGCCAATGTTCCCAGCATGGACAGAACTCCCAAGAAAAATACCGGGGGGGGCGGGGGGGCCTTGCCCAGGATGCCCCGATAAAGAAAGTCAGCTTTGCAATTTCTTTCTTAGTCTTGTGACCTTGTCATCCGAGCAAGGGGGCATCCTGACGGCTCCCGGCAGCTTCCCCTTCAGTATGACACATAGAAAGAGCATGGATTTTTCAGTCAGTAGATTCAGATTCAAATCCTGATTCTATAACTTGAAAGCTGTGTAACACTGAATGAGTTATACCGAAGGTATACCAAATGAGGTACACTGAATGTCTCTGTACCTCACTTTCTTTAGGAGTGAAATGGAGATAATGGGCTTTATGGAATGGGTTTTACATTCCAGCCCATAATAAAGTGCCTGACCCAGGACTCAAGATGTGTTAAACAAATGACTGAAAAGTGTCAGGAATGTTCCTGGTACATGGCCTGCATTTAATGATAAATCTTCTACACACTTAGGTATGCCTGGTAATTTTTGGTTGGATGTCAGTCTTTATAAATTTTACCTTGTGGGTGATGGGTATTTTTGTGTTCCTATAAATGTTCTTGAATTTTATTCTGTGATGAAGTTAAGTTACCTAGATATCTTTAGTGAACATTAACAAAAATGTAATTTCAAACTTAATGAAAAGCTTCAAGAATAGTACAAGGAACTTTTATGTACAGTTTCCTCTGATTTTCCAATTGTTAACATTTTTTCACTCTTTTTCAAAATCTCTCTTTTTCTCTATTTCTCTATGAATTGAGAGTAAATTGTAGCCCAGATCCCCTCATACCTTTAAAGTGTTCAGTGTGTGTTTCTTAAGAACAAACACACTTTTTATTACATTGATAGTAATAGTATCAAAATAGAAAATATAGTATTGTCGCAATATTATTTAATCTTCTGGTAATATTTCAATTTAACTAGGTTGTCCAAATGATGTTCATTATAACTTTTTTTTCTGGTTTGGAAGACTGGATGAGAGTCTCTTTTAATCGAAGTCTGTTCCTCAACCTTTATTTTTTTAAATTCATTAATATATTTATTTATTTTTGCTGTGCTGACAGACCCTTGTCAGTGCAGGGTAGAAGTCCCAACTTCTGGACCACCAAGGAATTCCCCTTCAACCTTTATTTGTTTTTGACGCCACTGGCAAATTTGGCAAATTCTAGCCACTCACGCATTTTTTATACCAAATGTCTTTGTACTTCACTTTCTTTATGAGTGGAATGGAGGTAATACCTTACATTCCAGCCCATAATGAAGTGCCTGACCCAGAACTCAAGATTTGTTAAACAAATGACTGAATAACATCAGGAATGTTCCTGGTACATGGCTTGCATTTAATGATAAATCTTCTACACATCTCTGTGTGCCAGGTAATTTTTTTTAAAAATTAATTTATTTTTAATTGGAGAATAATTGCTTTACAATATTGTGTTGGTTTCTGCCATACATCAGCATTAATCAATCATAGGTATACACATGACCTGTCCCTCTACAACCACCCTCCCACCTCCCACCCCATCCTACCCCTCTAGGTTGTCACAGAGCACTGGTTTGAGCTCCCTGAGTCATATACCAAATTCCCACTGGCTATCTATTTTACATATGGTAATATATAATAGGGAGGAGTCCTAATCGCTGGACCACCAAGGAATTCCTCTTCAACCTTTGATTTGTTTTTGAAGCCATTGGCAGATTTGGCAAATGCCTAGCCACTCATTTTGTATACTGGATATCTTTGTACCTCACTTTCTTTATGAGTAGAAAGGAGGTAATACCTTACATTCCAGCCCATAATGAAGTGCCTGACCCAGAACTCAAGATTTGTTAAACAAATGATTGAATAACATCGGGAATGTTCCTGGTACATGGCCTGCATTTCATGTTAACTCTTCTACACACCTATGTATGCCAAGTAATTTGTTTTTAAATTTATTCTTAACTGAAGGATAATTACAATATTGTGTTGGTTTCTGCCGTACATCAACATGAATCAGCCACAGGTATATATATATGTGTGTCCCCTCCCACTTGAACCTCCCTCCCACCTCCCACTGCATCCCACTCCTCCAGGTTGTCACAGAACACTGGTTTGAGCTCCCTGAGTCATATAGCCAATTCCCACTAGCTGTCTATTTAACACATGGTGATGTATGCATTTCCATACTACTTTCTCCATTAGTCCCACCCTCTCCTTTCCCCTCTGTGTCCTCAAGTCTGTTTTCTATGTCTGCATTTCCATTGCTGCCTTGCAAATAGGTTTATCAGTACCATCTTTCTAGATTCCATATTTATGCATTAATATACAATATTTGTCTTTCTCTTTCCGACATGCTTCACTTTGTATAACAGGCTCTAGGTTTGTCCACCTCATTAGAATCTCATTTCTTTTTTATAGCTGAGTAATGTTCCATTGTCAATAAGTACCACAACTTCTTTATCCATTCATCTGTTGAAGGACATCTAGGTTGCTCCCATGTCCTAGATCTTGCAAAAAGTGCTGCAGTGAACATTGGGGTCCATGTGTCTTTTTCAATTATGGTTTCCTCAGGGTAGATGCCCAGTAGTGGGACTGCTGGATTATATGGTAGTTTTATTCTTAGTTTTTTAAGGACTCTCTATACTGTTCTCCACAGTGGTGTATCAGTTTGCATTCTCACCAACAATGCAAGAGGACTCTCCACAACCTCTCCAGCATTTATTGTTTGTAGACTTTTTGATGATGGCCATTCTGACTGGTATGAGATGATAGCTCATGGTAGTTTTGATTTGGATTTCTCTAATAATGAGTGGTGCTGAGCATCTTCTCATGTGTTTATTAACCATCTGTATGTCTTTGGAGAAATGTGTGTTTAGGTCTTCTGCCCACGTTTTGGTTGGGTTGTTTGTTTTTCAGGTATTGAATTGCATGAGCTGCTTATAAATGTTGGAGATTAATCCTTTGTCAGTTGTTTCATTTGCTATGATTTTTTTTTTACCATCCTGAGGGTTGTCTTTTCTCCTTGTTTACAGTTTCCTTTGCTGTGTAAAAGCTTTTAAATTTAATTAGGTCTCATTTCATTATTTTTGCTTCCATTACTCTAGGAGGTGGATCATAGAGACTCTTGCTGTGATTTATGTTATAGACTGTTCTGCCTCTGTTTTCCTCTAAGTGTTTTATAGTTTCTACCTGGTAATTTTTGATTGGATGTCAGTTATTATAAATTTTTCCTTGTTGGGTGCTGGATATTTTTGTGTTCCTGTAAACGTTCTTGGGTTTTATTCTGTGATGAAGTTAAGTTACTCAGAAATCTTTTGTGAACATTAAAAAATATATGTAATTCCAAACTTAATGAAAAGTTTCAAGAATAGTACAAGGAACTTTTATGTACATTTTCCTCTGATTCACCAATTGATAACATTTTGCTACACTTAAAGCCTCTCTTTTTCTCTATTTCTCTATGAATTATTTGAGAATAAATTGTAGTTCAGGTGCCTTTATACCTCTAAAGTGTTCAATGTATATTTCCAAAGAACAAGGACACTTTTTATTACATTAGCAGTAATATTATCAAAATACAAAAATTTAATATCGATATAACATTATTTAATTTTCTGTTAATGTTTTGATTTTACTAGTTGTCCAAAGAATATTTGTTATAACAGTGTTTTTTTCCAGTTTGGAAGACCTACCTAATAAGAATCTCTTTTAACTGAAGATTGTTCCTCAACCTTAACTTTTTGTAATCTAAGTATTTTTTTTTTCTTTTACTGCACTGACAGACCTCTTTTATTGCAGGAGTCTGTCAACTTTTATTTGTCTTTAAAACCACTGACAAGTTTGACAAGGACTAGTCACTCATTTTGTATACCGGTCCTTAATTTTGGTCTTTATTTTTTCATGATTAAATTCATATTATGAACCTTTGGCAGGAAAATCACAGAGGCGTTGTTTTGTTCTTCTTAGTGTATCATTTTAGGAAGTACCAGATATCATTTGACCAATTATTGGTATTGTTAACTTTGAACACGTAGTTAAGAGTAGGGGAAGGTCTTCCAGAATTCTTCATTGTGAAGTCATTTCCCTTCGTAATGAACACAGGTACCCTCCTACTTAATTCACTTTCTTATCTTGGGTTCCAACGGAGCTTGACCTCCTGTTCTCCTCCAGCCTCAGTGACTGCTCCTTATTCTGTCCTCATCTCCCCGACTTCCACATGTCCTTGAATCAATTCTCAGTCCTTGAATCAATTCTCTTTTCTCTAGTATTCTTTCTCTAGTTGATCTCTTCCAGACCCACGACTTTGTTTATTTATTTATTTTTGGCTGCCCTGAGTCTTCGTCTCTGCCAGCAGGCTTTCTCTAGTCATGGCAAGTGAGGACTACTCTTTCTTGTGGTGTGCAGGCTCCTCATTTTGGTGGCTTCTTTTATTGCGGAGCACGGGTTCTAGGTGCCCAGTCTTCAGTAACTGCAGCACACAGGCTCAGTAGCTGTGGTGCATGGGCTTAGTTCCTCCAGGGCATGTGGGATCTTTCCAGACCAGGGATCAACCCTGCGACCCCTGCATTGGCAGGCAGATTCTCATCCACTGTGCCACCAGGAAAGTTGAGCCTTAGGACCATAAATACCGTATACTGATGACTCCCAAATTTATCGCTCTACTCCAAGCTCTCCCTGAGTTCCAGATTGTAATCAAACTTAATAAATCCAAACAGAACTCTTGATATCACACTCCACAACTGCTCTCCCCCAGGCTTCTCCTCAGACAATGAAACACACATAGTTTTCCGTTATCTGGATCCTCTCAAATTCTTAGGTTCTACTTCTGCCATTTCTCTTTCCTTTCTCTGCTTCCTCTGCATTCACTTCTTGCTCTTTCTCAGTGTATCAAGTTTACGTCACCTCAGGGCCTTTGCACTTACTGTTTTCCCATCCTCTTCTCCCTCTCCCTATATTGATGTGGCTTGCCCCTGTCTTAGTCTGTTTGGGTTGCTTTCACAAAAGCATCACAGGCTGGGTAGCTTACAGACAATAGAAAAAAAAATTGCTCACAGTTCTGAAGCCTAGAAGTCTGAGATCAGGGTGCCAGCATGGTCAGGTGGCTACCCTTGTCCAGGTCTGAGACTTCTTGTGTTTTCAAGTGGTGAAAGGGCCTAGGGAGTTCTGAGATCTCTCTCTCTCTTTTTAAGATATCTATTTATTTGGCTGTGCCAAATATTAGTTGCAGCATGGGATCTTCAGTCTTCATTGAGGCATGCAGGCTCTTTAGCTGGGGCAGGTGGGATCTAGTTCTCTGATCAGAGATTGAACCTGGGTTCCCTGCATTAGGAGCATGGAGTCTTAGCCACTAGACCACCAGAGAATTTCCTGTAGTATATCCTCTATTAGTACACTAATCCCATCCATGAGGGGTCCTCATGTGTCCTCATATTAGTTAGGCTTCAGTTCAGATATCACCAGTCCAGAGAGTCCTTTCCTGACAAATTTGTCTAAATTACCAGCCTCTTACCCCATTGGCTTATCCAGTTTAACTTTTTTCTTTATAGTAATTATTACTCTCTGAAATATTATGTTATTTGTTTGTGTTTCTAGTATCAGCTTTCCCCACTAGCATATCAGCTCAGTGAGAATGAAGGATTTGGTCAGTTTCATTCAAAATCATGTCCCTAGTGCCTGGGAGAATGCCTAAGGTCAAGTAGAATATTAATAAATACTTGTTCAATCATTGAATGAGTGAATTGAATGGGACCAGAGGCTGATCTGCTTAAAAGTCTAGAGTCTTAAGACTGGAATTTGAAGGCATCTCAAATTTGGTTGACTAAGTTAAAAAGAAAATACACTGTTGGATTCCATTTACATGATGTTCAAGAACAGATTATGAGTCTAAGGTGATAAAAAATCACAATAGTCATTACTGAAGCCAAAGTATCTAGAGCCCATGTTCTGCAACAACAGAAGCCACCACAATGAGAAGCCCGCACATCACAACTAGAGACCAGCCCCTGTTCACCGCAATTAGAGAAAGCCCACACACAACTCAACACAGCCAAAAATGAATAAATACAATTTTAAAAAGAGAAGACAGTAAAGGGTGGTCAATATATATGACACAAAAGAGTCGTGGCTTAGGGTAGTGAATAAGGGATGATGTTAAAGAGTTTTAGAAGTCCTTTTTATTGCCTGGTTAAAAGCTTTCATCCTTCTTGCAGTGGAAGGATACAAAAGAGATCAGAAATGGCAGGTCTTTGAAGTGTCTTTTAAGATTGAATAAATTTTGAATTTCCCTGGTGGTGCAGTGGATAAGAATCTGCCTGCCAATACAGGGGGCATGAGTTCAATCCCTGGTCTCGGAAGATCCCAGGTGCCCCAGAGCAACAAAGCCCGTGTACCCACAACTACTAAGCCTGTGCTCTGCAACAAGAGAAGCCTGTGTACTGCAACGAAGAATAGCCCCTGCTCACCCCAACTGGAGAAAACCGCCCATGCACTAACGAAGACCCAGCACAGCCAAAAATAAATAAATTAATTAAAACAAAAAGAATTTCTAAATTCTGAAATATTTCCAGAGGCACAGAGAAGTTGCAAATGTTACAGTTTTATTCACCCTTCACCTGAATTCTCCTAATGAGAACATCTTGTGTAAGCACAGTACAATGTTCAAAACTAGTTAAAAAAAAAAAACCAAAAAGAACTAAAATAATGTTGCAACACTCTTAGCTAAACCACAGACATTATTTATTTATATTTCACGGCTCTTCCACTATATTCTTTTTCTATTCTATTCCAGAATGCCATCCAATACCTCACGTTGCATTAATTTTTTGTTTTCTAAATCTCCTCTCTTTTGTAATAATTACTCAATCTTTTATGGCCTTGACACTTAAAAAAAGTACTTGTCAGTTACTTGTAGAATGTGCCTCAGTCTGACATTTTAAAAAATATTTTCCTTTTCTGGTTTTTCTTATGACTATATTGGGATTGTGCATTTTTGGCAAGGATAGTATAGTTCATCCTATCAGGGGATACACGATGCTACCCTCTGTTATGTCTTGTTACTGATAATGTCAACTTTGATTACTTGGTTAAGGTTTCTTTACTGTAAAGTTACTATATTTCTCTTTGCAATTAATACATATCTGAAGGAATATATTTAAGACTATGCAAAACTCTGTTTCTCTTCGAACTTTTGCCCATGAATGTTGGCATCCATCAGTGGGTCTCACACAAAATTATTACTGTGGGGTTTGTTCTAAAAATGATTTTCTATTTCCCTCATTCCTTCTACATGTATTTGTTAATATTTAAAAATATTTATATTTATTTATTTGGTTGCAACAGGTCTTCGTTGCATGCAGAATTTTTAGTTGCAAAATGCAGGATCTAGTTCTCTGACTGGGGATTGAACCCGGGCCTCCTGTGTTAGGAGCCACTGGACCACCAGAAAAGTCCCCCTTCTACATTTATTAACTGATATTTCTTTTCTGTTACTGATGGAGTATTCCAATAAGCAGAGTTCTCCAACTTGAGAAGTTGGTTCATGCAGCTGTCCTTCCATTGCCTCTGTCAGTAAACGGGTGCAGTTATTAAAGTCTGGATAATTTAAACACCTTTGCAAGAGTCTATGATTTTCTGCTTCTACTGGCCAACGATAGGGCAGGTGAACACTTGGGTGCTGGCCAGGTGATATTTTTGTTTTACCGTTTGGAGATCCATTTGCTGCATTCTCAAAAGAAGCAAACTTAACAAGAGCAGTTCAGTTCAGTCACTCAGTCATGTCTGACTCTGCGACCCCATGGACTGCAGCACACCAGGCCTCCCTGTCCATCACCAACTCCCAGAGTTTACTCAAACTCACGTCCATTGAGTCCGTGATGCCATCCAACCATCTCATACTCTCTTGCACTCTTCTCCTCCTGTCTTCAATCTTTCCCAGCATCAGGGTCTTTTCCAATGAGTCAGGTGGCCAAAGTATTGGAGCTTCAGCTGCAGCATCAGTCATTCCAATGAATACTCAGGACTGATTTCCTTTAGGATGGGCTGGATGGATCTCCTTGCAGTCCAAGGGACTCTCAAGAGTCTTCTCCAACACCACAGTTCAAAAGCATCAATTCTTCGGCCCTCAGCTTTCTTTATAGTCCAACACCCACATCCATCCATACATGACTACCGGAAAAACCATAGCTTTGAGTAGATGGACCTCTGTTGGCAAAATAATGTCTCTGCTTTTCAATATGCTGTCTAGGTTGGTGATAACTTTTCTTCCAAGGAGCAAGCGTCTTTTAATTTCATGGCTGCAGTCACCATCCACAGTGATTTTGCAGCCCCTCAAAATAAAGTCTGTCACTGTTTCCACTGTTTCCTCATCTATTTGCCATGAAGTGATGTGACCGGATGCCATGATCTTAGTTTTCTGAATGCTGAGTTTTAAGCCAAGTTTTTCCACTCTGCTCTTTCACTTTCATCAAGAGGCTCTTTAGTTCTTCTCTTTCTGTCATATGGATGGTATCATCTGCATATCTGAGGTTATTGATATTTCTCCTGGCAATCTTTTTTTTTTTCTCCTGGCAATCTTGATTCCAGCTTGTGCTTCCTTCAGCCCAGCATTTCTCATGATGTACTCTGTATATAAGTTAAATAAGCAGGGTGACAATATATAACCTTGATACACTCCTTTCCGGATTTGGAACCAGTCTATTGTTCCATGTCCAGTTCTAACTGTTGCTTCTTGACCTGTATACAGATCTCTCAGGAGGTGAGTAAGGTGGTCTGGTATTCCCATCTCTTTCAGAATTTTCCACAATTTGTTGTGATTCACACAGTCAAAGGCTTTGGCATAGTCAATAAAGCAGAAATAGATGTTTTTCTGGAACTCTCTTGCTTTTTCAATGATCCAATCCAATGGATGTTGGCAATTTGATCTCTGGTTCCTCTGCCTTTTCTAAATCCAGCTTGAACATCTAGAAGTTCACAGTTTGCATATTGCTGAAGCCTGGCTTGGAGAATTTTGAGCGTTACTTTACTAGCGTGTGAGATGAGTGCAATTGTGCGGTAGTTTGAGCATTCTTTGGCATTGCCTTTCTTTGGGATTGGAATGGAAACTGACCTTTTCCAGTCCTGTGGCCATTGCTGAGTTTTCCAAATTTGCTGGCATAGTGAGTGCAGCACTTTCACAGCATCATCTTTTAGGATTTGAAATAGTTCAACTGGAATTCCATCACCTCCACTAGCTTTGTTTGTAGTGAGGCTTTCTAAGGCCCACTTGACTTCATCTTCCAGGATGTCTGGCTCTAGCTGAGTGTGAGTGATCACACTATTGTGATTATCTGGTCGTGAAGATCTTTTTTGTACAGTTCTTCTGTGTATTCTTGCCACCTCTTCTTAATATCTTCTGCTTCTGTTAGGGCCATGCCATTTCTGTCCTTTATCGAGCCCATCTTGGCATGAAATGTTCCCCTGGTATCTCTAGTTTTCTTGAAGAGATCTCTAGTTTGGCCATTCTGTTGTTTTCCTCTATTTCTTTGCATTGATCACTAAGGAAGGCTTTCTTATCTCTCCTTGCTATTCTTTGGAGCTCTGCATTCAAATGGGAATATCTTTCCTTTTCTCCTTTGCTTTTTACTTCTCTTCTTTTCACAGCTATTTGTAAGGCTTCCTCAGGCAGCCATTTTGCTTTTTTGCATTTCTTTTCCATGGGGATGGTCTTGATTCCTGTCTCCTGTACAATGTCAAGAACCTCCGTCCATAGTTCATCAGGCACTCTGTCTATCAGATCTAGTCCCTTAATTCTATTTTTCACTTCCACTGTATAATTACAAGGGATTTGATTTAGGTCATACCTGAATGGTCTAGTGGTTTTCCCTACTTTCTTCAATTTAAGTCTGAATTTGGCAATAAGGAGTTCATGATCTGAGCCACAGTCAGTTTATGGTCTTGTTTTTGCTGATTGTATAGAGCTTCTCCTACTTAGGCTGCAAAGAATATAATAAATTTGATTTCGGTGTTGACCATCTGGTGATGTCCATGTGTAGAGTCTTCTCTTGTATTGTTGGAAGAGGGTGTTTGCTATGACCAGTGCATTCTCTTGGCAAAACTCTCTTAGCCTTTGCCCTGCTTCATTCTGTACTCCAAGGCCAAATTTGCCTGTTATTCCAGATGTTACCTGACTTCATACTTTTGCATTGCAGTCCCCTATAATGAAAAGGACATCTTTTTTATGTGTTAGTTCTAAAAGATCTTGTAGGTCTTCATAGAACTGTTCAATTTCAGCTTCTTTAGCATTACTGGTTGGGGCATAGGCTTGAATTACCATAATATTGAATGGTTTGCCTTGGAAATGAGCAGAGATCATTCTGTCGTTTTTGAGACTGCATCCAAGTACTGCATTTTGGACTCTTTTGTTGACCATGATGGCTACTCCATTTCTTCTAAGGGATTCCTGTCCACAGTAGTAGATACGGTCATCTGAGTTAAATTCACCCATTCCAGTCCATCTTAGTTCACTGATTCCTAGAATGTTGATATTCATTCTTGCCATCTCCTGTTTGACCACTTCCAATTTGCCTTGATTCATGGACCTAACATTCCAGGTTCCTATGCAATATTGCTCTTTACAACATCGGACCTTGGTTCTATCACCAGTCACATCCACAGCTGGGCATCAATTTTGCTTTGGCTCCATCCTTTCATTCTTTCTGAGGTTATTTCTCCACTGATCTCCAGCAGCGCATTGGGCACCTACCGACCTGGGGAGTTCAACTTTTAGTATCCTATTTTTTTACCTTTTCATACTGTTCATGGGGTTCTCAAGGCAAGAATACTGAAGTGATTTGCCTTTTATATGAAAGTGAAAGTATAGTGAACTATACTCAATATTTTATAATAGTCTGTAAGGGAAAAGAATCTGAAAAAGTGTGTATATATATGACTGAATCACACCTGAAACTAATGCATCATTGTAAATCGACTGTATTTCAATTAAAAAAATACACCCAAAACCCCATACTAATGTGTATATGTTAATCTCAAATTCTTAATTTATCTCTCTCCCCAAAATATCTGCTTTATGTTTTTTGTTTTCGTTTTTTACCTTGAGGCACATGAGATCTTAGCTCCCTGACCAGGGATCGAACCCACACACCCTGCATTTCAAAGCCGAAGGCTTTACCACTGGGTCCTAGGTGGGACCAGAGGAATCTTTCTCAATATGATCATGCCATTCATTAATCAAGTCAACAAGGATTAATCAAGGACCAACTACAGCTGACCCTGGAACAACATGGGTTTGAACTGCGTTGTGAGTCCACTGACTTGAAATATTTTTTTCAGGAAATATGTACAACTACAGTACTACATGATCGAGTTGAATCTGCAAATATGAAACTGAGGATAGGAAGGGCTGGCTATCAAATTATAGGCAGATTTTCCATTGCCAGGAAGCAGCTCTTCCAGAGCCTGCATTGTTCCAGAGTCAACTGCATAGGTACTGGCACTATGTAGGTACTGGCGCTGGCACTATGTACTTGCACTGTGTACTGGTACTGGCACTGCTTAGTCGCTCAGTTGTGCCCGACTCTCTGCGACCCCATGGACTATATAGCCTGCCAGGCTCCTCTGTCCATGGGATTCTACAGGCAAGAATCCTGGAGTGAGTTGCCATTTCCTTCTCCAGGGGATCTCCCCACCCAGGGATCAAACTCAAGTCTCCTGTGTCTCCTGCATTGAAGGTGGATTCTTCACCACTGATCCACTGGGGAAATAGCAAAGTGCAAAACAGAAAAAAAAAAAAAAAAAAAAAAAGCCCTGATCTCACCAAATTGACACTCTTGTCGGGCTGTGTCCTTATATACAACTGTGAGAATTTTTCCTGGGTCGATTGCCAGAAGCGGAATAGCTGTGGGTCACAGTGTATGTACCACCTGAACTCGGCCAACCATTACCAAATTCTCCTGCAACATTAATTCAGCTAATATATACTTCCACCAATGGCATTATAAAGATTCCTGGTGTTGTCCTTAAACGTTTGTTTCCATCAGTTATGAAATTTTGCTAATCTGATGGGTGTGAAATGCTACCTCGTTTTAATTAACTCTTCTCCAAATGACCACAGAGTTGAGTATTTCCTGTATGTATTTGTCGTTCCATTCCCTCCTTTGTGAATTGCCTTCTAATACCTTTTAGCTTTTTTCTTATTGGTTTATAGTTTAGTCTGACCACTGATCTTTTGTTGGAAGGGCCAATTCTTTTGAAAAGCTTGTCTGACTGGGTCAGGTCCTCCCAGGATAATCTCATTTATGATTAATTAAAAAAAATCAACAGATTTGGGGCTCTAATTTGTCTTCAAAATCCCCTTTGTCATGGAAGGTAACATAGTCATGGGAGAATGCCATTCTATTCATGCATGCTGCCCACACTTAAGAGAAGGGATTATATGAAAATATGGATCATGGAGCATTGATGAAAGAATTCTGCTTATCACAAGTATTGTAAGAAGTTAAACCATTTTTTTTTCCTTCTTAAAGGAGTGATTTTTGGTCTTGTTGATTCTACCTTTGTTGTTTTCAACACTAGTTTACCAGTTACCAGCATATTGCTGAGCGAGATCTTAAACGAAGTTACTTCTGCCTATGGAGTTTGAAAGTTGGCACATTGAAGCATTCTGGTTCCCTAACTTGGAGCTTGCTACTACTTTGTTTTTGTGTTTTTGTGTTTGTTGTTGTTGTTTGTGTTTGTTGTTCATTCATTTCTGCTATTACGTTATTTCTTTGATCTTTTAAAAAGTCTTGCTCAGTTATTATTTAAACTTTTTTGTCCTATATTGGACGCTGAACTAATTAATTTTTGGTTTTCTTATTTTCATATAAACACTGCTCTCTGAAGTCTGTATCCTTTAATGATTTGAGATGCAATGATTGCATCATTCACTCTAAACATTTTAAATATCAAATATGATTTCTACTTGGTCCATCCATTGTATCAGTTCAGGTCAGTTCAGTTGCACAGTCATGTCTCCATGTTCAGTCGCACAGTCTTTGGACCCCATGGACTGCGGCACGCCAGGCCTCCCTGTCCTTCACCAACTCCCGGAGCTTACTCAAATTCATGTCCATTGAGTTGGTGATGCCATCCAACCATCTCATCATCTGTTGTCCCCGTCTCCTCCCACCTTCAATCTTTCCCAGCATCAGGGTCTTTTCCAGTGAGTCAGTTCTTCCCATCAGGTGGCCGAAGTATTAGAATTTCAGCTTCATCAGTCCTTCCAATGAATGTTCAGGACTGATTTCCTTTAGGATGGACTGATTGCATCTCCTTGCAGTCCAAGGGACATTCAAGAGTCTTCTCCAACAGCACAGTTCAAAGGCATCAATTCTTCAGTGCTCAGATTTCTTTCTAGTCCAACTAGGCTACTTTGTTGGCAAAGTGATGTCTCTGCTTTTTAATATGCTGTCTAGGTTGGTGATAACTTTTGTTTCAAGGAGCAAGCATCTTTTAATTTCATGGCTGTAGTCACCATCTGCAGTGATTTTTGAGCTCAAGAAGATAAAGTCTCTCACTGTTTCCATTGTTTCACCATCTATTTGCCATGAAGTGATGGAACCGGATGCCGTGATCTTAGGTTTCTGAATGTTGAGTTTTAAGCCAACTTTTTCACTTTCCTCAAGAGGCTCTTTAGTTCTTAGCTTTTTGCCATAAGTGTGGTGTCATCTGCATATCTGAGATTATTGATATTTCTCCTGGCAATCTTGATTCCAGCTTGTGCTTCATCCAGTCCAGCATTTCTCATGATGTCCTCTGCATATAAGTTAAATAAGCAGGGTGACAATATACAGCCTTGATGTACTCCTTTCCCAATTTGGAACCAGTGTTTCCATTGTATAGAAGTATGCTTTAAAATTTCTGAGCATTTTGGTATCTATTTTTCTCTTTTTGTCATTGAATTCTATTTTTTTTTACATTGTGGACAGATTGTATTGTCTATATTATTATTCCTTTAGCATTTTTTAAGGTTTATATCTTGGCCTGGTAGGGGGCTAATATTTGCAAAACTTCCATAGATGTTTGAAAACAATGAAGATTCTGTAAGAGTCTAGGGTCCTTCCTATAGCTGTTAAATTGGTCTCTCTAATTAAATATCTTTTTCAAATATTCTATACTCATAGTATTTTAAAAATCTGTTTGATTTATCAATTATTCATAATGGTAAGTTAAAATCTTGTAATTTAGGGCTATCTTGTTATGTGTCAGGATTGTTTTATTTTCAAGATGCATAGGTCCTTTTATCATCATGTTCCTGTTAGTCTTAATAATTTATTTTCTCCATAGTGTGCATCTTGTTTCATAAAGTATCTATAGCCACATTGTCTTTTTTGGGGGGAGACATTAGGCTAGTATACTTTCTCCTATTCATTTATCTTCATCCTTACTGTGTCTTGTATGATATTTCTTTAAATTCAATCTCTGAGTATGGGTCATTGGGGAGTTTATTAATTGCCAATTGTGGTCTGTTTTTACTTATTAGTGTTACTTTTTTAGATTTAATTTTTTAAATCAAAGTATAGTTGACTTAGGGGCTTCCCTGATAGCTCAGTTGGTAAAGAATCTTCCTGCAATGCAGGAGACCCTGGTTTGATTCCTGGGTCGGGAAGATCTGCTGGAGATGGTTTAGGCTACCCATACTCACTCCAGTATTCTTGGGCTTCCCTTGTGGCTCAGCTGATAAAGAATCTGCCTGTAATGCGAGAGACCTAGGTTCAACCCCTGGGATGGGAAGATCCCCTGGAGAAGGGAAAAGTTACCCACTCCAGTATTCTGGCCTGGAGAATTCCATGGACTCGCAAAGAGTCTGACATGACTGAGTAACTTTCACTTTCACGCTTTCACTTTCATAGTTGACTTGCAATGTGTTAATTTCTGATGTACAGCAAAGTGGTTCATTTATACGTATATACATACATTCTTTTTATAAATATTCTTTTCCATTATGGTTTATTATAAGATATTAAATATAGTTCTCTGTGTATTTCTACCAATTGAAATATAGATGTATATAGATTTATTTCTACCACTTTATTTTGTGCTATTTACTATAACCCTTCCCCCCCATAACATCTCCCAGATCCCGATTTTTATACCTTCTATTAGATTTAATTTTCCATTTTTCTTTAACCAGATTAACCCCTCTCCCTTTTTTTTTTCTTGGCTGTGCAACATGGCATGTGGGATCTTAGTTCCCTGACCAGGGTTCAAACCCAAACCCCTTGCCTTGGAAGCTCAGAGTCTTAACCATTGGACTGCCAGGGATGTCCTTAGCTCTAGTTTTCTTTATACCTATATTTTCCACTTTCAGTAGGTTTGGAAATTATAGACAGTATTCTAATTATTTTATTTTTAGAATTACCTGTACATTTAAAGCATTTTATTAGAATGTAGTATGTTGTGGGACTTCCCTGGTGATCCAGCGTTTAAAACTCCATGCTTCCATTTCAGGGGGCTTGGGTTTGAATCCTGGCTAGGGAAGTAAGATCCTACATGCTGAGTGCCAAATCCCTGCCACTAGAACAGTGGTCAGTGACAAGGCCCTGGCTCCTCACCTTTGCAGAAAAGAATCCCCACAAAGATGCAAAATAGTGAAACAAGTAAAGTGTTTTATTAGGAAGAAAAAAAAGTACAGTATATGTGGGTAGATACATGGGCAGATGCAGAGAGAGAGGTTCACCCTTGTGGCAGTTTGAATTACTTGCATGGGGCAGTTCTTCTGGTTTTCCTTTGACCAATTATTTTGATTTGCCTGGTTTACAGTCTGCATTTGGTTTATCTCAGGATCCTTCCATGTGTACACATGCATCTCTTAGCCAAGATGTGTTCCACCAAAGAGGCCTATGGGTAGTTAGCAACACTTAGCATCACTCCTGTTTTGACCTCCAAGGAGTCTTTTGCACATGGGTAGTCAGGGAGGTCTTCTGACTTTGAGAATGAGAAATATGTGGTCTCTTATCTTCTGTTTGGGTGGGGCTCAGCCTCTTTCCTTGATGGTCCTGCTATTCTCTTCTTGGAGTATCTACCCTAGGATGGGGGGTATCTACCTCCTGTCTCAGAACCAGACTGCACTGGATGAGTTACTTAATTCCTCTGTGCCTTAGTTAACCTCCTCTGTACAATGAGGATAATAACAGCATCTAACTCTTGGGGCTATTGTAAGGATTCAACCAATTGAAAAGTGAAAAGTGCTTTGAACAGTGCTTGACACATAGGGAACATTCAGCACTTACTTGATGATCACTGCAACCTTTGACTTTTTCCGAGCTCTTGGCTATCTGGTCACGCCTTTAGCACTTACTGCAGACTTTTCAAGGTGGGAGAAGAGGCTCTCATCATACCCAAGATAACACAAGGAATCATGGCAAAGCCTGGGCCAGTACACTGCACCCCTTCCTCCCATAGCCCTTCCCTCTCCTAAACCCCAAAGGTGAATGGGATTTCAGTTGAGAGCAGAGCTGAGCTTAGTTGCTAAATGGGGAGCAGCTCTGGTTTGGATAAGATCTGAGAAGCTGGGGCATGGAGGCTATTTCCTCCTGTTGCTTCTTGTTCTATTTTCAATCACACCCATGTTCTTTCCTAGTGTTGGGATTATAGGAATTAACCCACATTCCATCTCTGTCATCTTTCCATGCGTATGTCAGTTCATCCAGTCTCACACCTTGGGTTATATGCAATCTTTCATTATTTCCCCTAGGGGAAGCTTTGTGTTAGAAAAGCTGGTTTTGGTCATCCTCTCCCTCACAAGCTATGACTAGAAAGGATTTAGGATGAGTGATGGAAAGAGACCTCACCTTCTCAGGACATTTTTGCTGTCATGGAGAAACTGTGGAGGTTATCTGTAAAGGCAAATGCAGAAGAATCTCAGGTCAATGCCCCTTGCATTGGAAGCACAGAGTCTTAAACTCTGGACTGCCAGGAAAGTCTCACCCAGTTCTGCATTATTGAGTGTCCTTGAATCTAAGGTTTCGGGAGTCTGAGAGTCTCAGATTCTTATTCTAGTGCTTCTGAGTGTCACAGGATGTCTCATTTTGAAGGGTTACAAAATGATGCTATTTGTAAATTAAGGAATGATATCTACCATTTATTTTGAAATGCATAAAAAAAAACCACCCAGATAGATTGGGTGGATGAAAAGATACATAGGTGGACAGATTTGTTCAGGGCTTCTCTGGTGGCTCAGATGGTAAAAAAGACTGGCTGCAATGTTGGAGACCCGGGCTCGATTCCTGGGTTGGGAAGATACCCTCAAGAAGGGAATGACAACACACTCCACTATTCTTGCCTGGAGAATTCCATGGACAGAGAAGCCTGGTGGGCTAAAGTCCGTGGGGGTCACAAAGAGTTGGACATGACTGAGCAACTAACATTTATTAATGCCAGTTATAGAACCTAGGCAGTGACTTACTATACAAAATCATTCAACTTTTCTGTATATTTTTAAATTGTCCTATTAAAATGTTAGGAAGCTATGATGCTATTGGTCTCTGTCTCTTAGTGGAGACAGTTGATTCCTTTGGGAAAGTTCATTGGTTGAGATTTTTAACCAATGAGAATTGAGTCAGTGCTCTGACTGATGGGAGAGTGTAACAGAGCTTGACAAAGACTTTCCCTCTGCTGTAAGCAATGGAAATCTAACTCAAATTCATTTAGGCATAAATGGGAATCTATTTTTGGGATCTCTGGGGCAGGCCAAGAGCAGACAGACATGCTGGTTTCAGGCTTTAAATGATGTCTTTGTTGTTCAGCTGCTCAGTCATATCCAACTCTTTGTGATCCCATGCATTGCAGTAAGCCAGGCTTCCCTTTCCACTATCTCCCAGAGTTTGCTCAACTCACGTCCATTGAGTCAGTGATGCAATCCAACTTTGTTATCCTCTGTCATCCCCTAGTCCTCCTGCCTTCAGTCTTTCACAGCATGAGGGCCTTTTCCAATGAGTCTGCTCTTTGCATCAGGTGGCCAAAGTATTTGGAGCTTCAGTTTCAGCATCAGTCCTTCCAAGGAATATTCAGGGTTGATTTCCTTTAGGATTGACTGGTTTGATCTCCTTGCTGTTCGAAGAACTCTCAAGTCTTCTCCAGCATCGCAGTTTGAAGGTATCAATTCTTTAGCTCTCAGCCTTTTTTATTGTGATGATGTCTTTGGCAGCAGTAGTAGTTTAGTCGCTAAGTCTTGTCCGACACCTGTGACCCCATGGACAGTAGCCTGCCAGGCTCCTCTGTCCTTGGAATTCTCCAGGCAAGAATACTGGAGCGGGACTCTGGGTTTTTCAGTCTCTCTGCTCTGTCTCTTTTGTTGTCTGGTATTATCCATATGGTGGTAGGAGAGTTGCTGGAAGTCTTGTCTGTGGTAGATTGTATTATTTTCAAAATATTTTCTTCCCTCCATTGGTCCTTTCCTTAGGAGAGGATTTTATTTCCCTCTTCCCCACTGATGAATTTGGTTGTGCAACTTGTTTTGGCCAAGACTCCTGTTGGCCTTCTTTTGTACCCATAGGTTTCACCGGGTTCCAGGGACTGCTCTCTCCCTTTGACCCTTCAAGGATAAGAGTGTAACGGAGCCTCTCTGTGGCTAGTTTACAGGTGTTTTACCATCCCACACTGGATACCCCTCACTTTGTAAATAGTGCTATTATTAAAATGCTCAATTATCTTACTTGTGTGTGACTTACTTTTCTTCTGGGATCCTGACTGACACAGAATTCTGTTGGCTAGATCTACCAGTTTGTTTTTTTTTTTTGAGGGGCTTCCTTGGTGGCTCAGTAGTAAAGAATCTGCCTGGCAATGCAGGAGATGTGGATTCAATCTCCGGGTGGGGAGGATCCCCTGGAGCAGGAAATGGCAACCCACTCCAGTATTCTTGCCTGGAAAATCCCTTGGACAGAGAAGCCTGGTGGGCTACAGTCCACAGAGTTGCAAAAGAGCTGGACATGACATATCGACTAAACAGCAAAACAACAACCACCACAATTTATCAGTCGTTTCATGATGAACACTTGGGTCATTTCCAGTATTTCACTGCTAAACAACGGCACAACAAATAGACTTGCACATGAGTCACTTTGCAGGCATTGGAGTACATCTATAGGAGAAATGATTAGATGTGGAATCGCTGAGTTATATCATACATTTCTTTATAATTCTGGCTGATGTTGTCAAATCATGTTTAGAGGCTATGCCAGTTCACAGCCCTTCTCATACTGGCTGAGAGTAAAGATTGCTCCTTTCCACTAAATCTGTAGTCTTAAATGTTTGGACAGTTGTGGTAGAGGTTACTAAGAAGGATTCTCAAGAGGAGGACACCATATTTCTGGCAAATAAGAACAGGCAGGTATACTGAATAGTTTATTGAATAAATTAGACGTGTGATTGCATTTTTTTTCACCATTTTGGACTCTCTGGTCATAGTGGTTAAGGAGAAAGGTTTTTTTTTTTTGTATTTTTTAAAAACCATATTTATTTAATTGGAGGATAGCTACAATATTGTGATGATTTTTACCATATATCAGCCATAGGTAAACATGTGTCCCCTCCTTCCTGAACCCTCCTCCCATGTCCCTCCCTACCCAATCCCTCCAGATTGTCACAGAGCACTGGCTTTGGGTGCTCTGCTCCATGCATCAAACTTGCACTGGTTATATATTTTACATATGGTAATGCATATGTGTCAATGCTATTCTCTCAAATCATCCCACCCTCTCCTCCTCTCACCAAGTCCAAAAGTCTGTTCTTTACATCTGTGTCTCCTTTGCTGCCCTGTATGTAGGATCGTCGGTACCATCTTTCTAGATTCCATATATATACATTAATATACGGTAGTTGTCTTTCTCTTTCTGACTTACTTCACTCTGTATAACAGGCCCTAGTTCATCCACCTCATTAAAGCTGACTCAAATGTACTCCTTTTTATAGGTGAGTAATATTCCATCGTGTATATGTACCACAACTTCCTTATCCATTGGTCTACTGATGGACATCTAGGTTGCCCCCATGTACTAGTTATTGTAAATAGTGCTGCAACGAACATTGGGGTTCACGTGTCTTTTTCAGTTCTGGTTTCCTTGGAGTGCATGCCCAGTAGTGGAACTGCTGAGTTAAATGGCAATTTTATTCCTAGTTTTTTAAGGAATAGGATAAATTTTTAAAGGTTCATATTACAACAACATTTTAAAGAGACTTTGATTCAGTGTATAATGATTATAATATTTTAAGACTTGGTTCTGAGACTGTGGTTCCAAGATACCACAAATCTTGATAACAAACAACACAGATAGTGTGAGTCAGAGATTTTCAGCCTCCTCCCAGGAGATTGTGCACACGGATGGTAATAGTCTGAAACACATTAGTGTTTGTTGGAAAACAAGACATTTGGTGTTTGGGTTGCCGAATAGCCACTCTATCCTTTCCCTTAGAAGTGGAAAGCAGCCAAAGCTAGAACCTAAGCTAGTAAAACAAATCTGAAGACATTTGAAACTTGATAACTATGGTATGTTGTGAAACACACAAGCCCTAGAGGTTAAATTATTTCACATTTACTTTCTGTTTGTTTGTTTGTTTGGCCTGTCTAGATTGGGAAGGGCAAGAAAGACTCAAATAGATCTGGTTCAAGTCTGGGCACTACTATTTTTTAGCCATGTAACTGTGGGTATGTCACTCAAGTCTGAGACCCAATTTTTTCACCTGCAAAATGAGAATAATAACAACAATAACAGTAATGATAGAAATGGACTACAGTGACTGCTTCTGATGCATTGAAACATTGCAGAGTAAAAGGCTGAGTTTGGAAGAGGCTTCGAACTCAGTTCCCCTGTTCCCATCATCATGACTTAGGAGCCGTATATGAACACATGCCATGAAGTAGAATCCCAAACCTGAAACGTCACTGTTGTTCATAGGGAGAGGCAGCTTAATATGTTAGTTAAGTGCACAGCACTGAGCTGAGCTGGAATCCTAGGTCTGCCTCTTGTTCTCTGTGTGAACTTAGACAAAAAACTCAGGCTCTCTGGGATGTAGCTTACTGACCTGTGAGATAGATGTAATAATTGTATCTATTTCAGAGAGGATTGTTGAGAGGATTAAGTGAGTCACCAACTATAGAACAGTACCTAAAGACAGTTAGAACCCTGTGATTTTAGTGGTGATTATATTAACCAGCTAAGTAGCCAACAGTCTCTCTTTCTTTCCTAATTTATTGATATATAGTTGATTTACAAAGTTGGGTTAGTTTCTGCTGTACAGCAAAGTGATTCAGTTATACATATATGCGTATATTCTTTTTCATTATGGTTTATCACAGGATATTGAATATAGTTCCTTGTGCTCTTCAGTAGGATCATGTTTATCCATTTTATGTATGATAGTTTGCATCTGCTAATCGCAAACTCCCATTTCATCTCTCCATACCCTTCTCCCTCTTGACAATTGCAAGTCTCCTCTATATGTGTGAGACTGTTTCTGTTTCATAGATAAGTTCATTTGTGTCATATTTTAGATTTCACATATACGTGATATCATTCTGACTTCACTTTGTATGACAATCTCTAGGTCCATCCATGTTACTGCAAATGGCATTCATTCATTCTTTTTTATAACTAAATAGTATTACTTTGTGTATATGTATTGCATCTTCTTTATCCATTTATCTATTGATGAACATTTAAGTTGTTTCTATGTCTTCGCTATTGTAAATAGTGCTGCTATGAATATATGAGTGTGTGTATTTTGTATTTTTTTGAACTGTGGTTTGTTGGGGTATATGTCAAAGAGTGGGGTTGGTGGATCATATGGTATCTCTATTTCTGGTTTTCTGAGGAACCTCCATACTGTTTTCCATAGTGGCTGTACCAACTTACATTCCCACCAACAATGACGAGGGTTCCCTTTTCACCACACTTTTTCCAGAATTTGTTCTTTGTACACTTTTTAATAATGACCATTCTGACTGATGTCAGGTGATATTTCATTGTAGTTTTAATTTGCGTTTCTCTAATAATATAAAAGCTCAACATTCAGAAAACTAAGATCATGGCATCCAGTCTCAGCACTTTATGGCAAATAGATGGGGAAACAGTGGAAACAGTGGCTGACTTTATGTTTTGGGGCTGCAAAATCACTGCAGATGGTGACTGCAACCATGAAATTAAAAGATGCTTACTCCTTGGGAGAAAAGTTGTGACCAACCTAGATAGCATATTAAAAAGCAGAAACATTACTTTGCCAACAAAGCTCCATCTAGCCAAGGCTATGGCTTTTCCAGTGGTCATGTGTGGATGTGAGAGTTGGACTAGAAAGAAAGCTGAGTGCCGAAGAATTAATGCTTTTGAACTGTGGTGTTGGAGAAGACTCTTGAGAGTCCTCTGGACTGCAAGGAGATCCAACCAGTCCATTGTAAAGGAGATCAGTCCTGAAGGTTCATTGGAAGGACTGATGTTGAAGCTGAAACTCCAATACTTTGGCCACCTGATGCAAACAGCTGACTTATTTGACAAGACCCTACTGTTGGGAAAGATTGAGGGCAGGCAGAGAAGGGGACAACAGAGGATGAGATTGTTGGATGGCATCACCGACTCAATGCATATGAGTTTGGGTAAACTCCAGGAGTTGGTGATGGACAAGAAGGCCTAGTGTGCTGCAGTCCATGGGGTCACGAGGAATTAGACACGACTGAGCGACTGAACTGAACTGAATATTTAACAATATTGAGCATCTTTTGATGTGCCTGTTGGCCATCTGAATGTTTTCTTTGGAGACAAGTGGTCAAACAGCAGATGGCAAGAGTGAACGTGGACATTTTAGGAATCAGCAAACTAAAATGGACTGGAATGGGTGAATTTAACTCAGATGACCATTATATCTATTACTATGGGCAAGAATCCCTTAGTAAAAATGAAGTATCCATCATAGTCACCAAAAGAGTCCAAAATGCAGTACTTAGATGCAATCTCAAAAATGACACAATGAGCTATTTATTCATTTCCAAGGCAAACTAGTCAATATCATGGTAATCCAAGTCTATGGCCCAGCCAGTAATGCTGAAGAAGCATTGAATGGTTGAATGGTTCTATGAAGACCTACAAGACCTTTTAGAACTAACACACAAAATAGATATCCTTTATAGGTGACTGGAATGCAAAAATAGGAAATCAAGAAACACCTGGAGTAACAGGCAAATTTGGCCTTGGAGTACAGGATGAAGCAGGGCAAAGGCTCATAGAGATTTGCCAAGAGAACTCACTGGTCATAGCAAACACCCTCTTCAAACAACATAAAAGAAGACTCTACACATGGACATTGCCAGATGGTCAACACTGAAATCAGATTGATTATATTATTTGCAGTCAAAGATAGAGAAGCTTTGTACAGTCAGCAAAAACAAGACTGGGAGCTGACTATGGCTCAGATCATGAACTCCTTATTGCCAAATTCAGACTTAAATTGAAGAAAGTAGGGAAAACCACTAGACCATTCAGGTATGACCTAAATCAAATTCCTTACAGTGGAATTTAGAAATAGATTTAAGGGACTAGATCTGGTAGACAGAGTGCCTGATGAACTATGGATGGAGGTTCGTGACACTGTACAGCAGACAGGAATCAAGACCATCCCCAAGAAAAAGAAATACAAAAAAGCAAAATGGCCATTTGAGAAGAGCTTACAAATAGCTGTGAAAAGATAAGAAGTGAAAAACAAAGGAGAAAAGGAAAGATATTCCCATTTGAATGCAGAGTTCGGAAGAATAGCGAGGAAAGATAAGAAAGCCTTCCTCAGTGATCAATGCAAAGAAATATAGAAAAACAATAGAATGGAAAAGAGTAGAGATCTCTTCAAGAAAATTAGAGATACCAAGGGAACATTTCATGCAAAAACGGGCTCAATAAAGGACAGAAATGGTATGGACCTAACAGAAGCAGAAAATAGTAAGAAGAGGTGGCAAGAATACACAGAAGAACTGTACAAAAAAGATCTTCATGGCCCAGATAATCACGATGGTGTGATCACTCATCTATAGCCAGATATCCTGGAATGTGAAGTCAACTGGGCCTTAGGAAGCATCACTACGAACAAAGCTAGTGGCGGTGATGGAATTTCAGTTGAGCTCTTTCATATCCTAAACAATGATGATGTGAAAGTGCTGCACTCAACATGCTAGCAGATTTGGAAACTCAACAGTGGCCTCAGGACTGGAAAAGGTCAGTTTTCATTCCAATCTCAAAGAAAGACAATACCAAAGAATATTCAAATTACCACACAATTGCAAGCCAGGCTTCACCTGTAGACGAGCCGATAACTTCCAGATGTTCAAGCTGGATTTAGAAAAGGCAGAGGAACCAGAAATCAAATTGCCAACCTCCATTGGATCATTGAAAAAGCAAGAGAGTTCCAGAAAAACATCTATTTCTGCTTTATTGACTATGCCAAAGCCTTTGACTGTGTGGATCGCAACAAACTGTGGGGATGGCAACAAATTTCAGAAAATCCTGAGAGAAATGGGAATACCAGACCACCTGACCTTCCTCCTGAGAAATCTGTTTGCAGGTCAGGAAGCAATAGTTAGAACTGGACATGGAACAACAGACTGGTTCCAAATAGAAAAAGAAGTATGTCAAGGCTGTATATTGTCACCCTGCTTATTTAACTTATATGCAGAGTAAATCATGAGAAATGCTAGGCTGGATGAGCACAAGCTGGAATCAAGATTGCCAGGAGAAATATCAATAACCTCAGATACGCAGATGACACTTTCTTATGGCAGAAAGAAAAAGAGCCTCTTGATGAAAGTGAAAGAGGAGAGTGAAAAAGTTGGCTTAAAACTCCACATTCAGAAAGCTAAGATCATGGCATCCGGTTCCATCACTTCATGGCAAATAGATGGGGAAACAGTGAAAACAGTGACTGACTTTATTTTTGGGGGGGCTACAAAATCACTGCAGATGGTGACTGCAACCATGAAATTAAAAGACACTTACTCCTTGGAAGGAAAGTTATGACCAACCTAGATAGCATATTAAAAAGCAGAGACAGTACTTTGCCAGCAAAGGTCCATCTAGTCAAGGCTATGGTTTTTCCAGTGGTCATGTATGGATGTGAGAGTTGGACTATAAAGAAAGCTGAGCACCGAAGAACTGACACTTTTGAGCTGTGGTGTTGGAAAAGATTCTTGAGAGTCCTTTGGACTGCAAGGAGATCCATCCAGTCCATCGTAAAAGAGATCAGTCCTGGGTCTTCATTGGAAGGACTGATGTTGAAGCTTAAACTCCAATACTTTGGCCACCTCACGTGAAGTGTTGACTCATTGGAAAAGACCCTGATGCTGGGAAGGACTGAGGGTAGGAGGAGAAGGGGACGATAGAGGATGAGATGGCTGGATGGCATCACAGACTTGATATACATGGGTTTGGGTAGACTCCAGGAGTTGGTTATGAACAGGGAGGCCTGGCATGCTGCAATTCATGGGGTCGCAAAGAGTCGGACATGACTGAGTGACTGAACTGAACTGAACTGATGCCGTATTGGTGTTTTTCTTTCTGGCTTACTTCACTCTGTATAATGGGCTCTGGTTTCATCCACCTCATTAGAACTGATTCAAATGTATTCTTTTTAATGGCTGAGTAATATTCCATTGTGTATATGCACCACAGCTTTCTTAACCATTTATCTGCTGATGGACATCTAGGTTGCTTCCATGTCCTGGCTATTATAAACAGTGCTGTGATGAACATTGGGGTACACATGTCTCTTTCAATTCTGGTTTCCTTGGTGTGTATGCCCAGCAGTGGGATTTCTGGGTCATATGGCAGTTCTATTACCAGTTGTTTAAGGAATCTCCACAGTGTTCCTCATAGTGGCTGTACTAGTTTGCATTCCCACCAACAGTGTAAGAGGGTTCCTTTTCTCCACACCCTCTCCAGCATTTATTGCTTGTAGTCTTTTGGAGAGCAGCCATTCTGACCGGTGTGAAATGGTACCTCATTGTGATTTTGATTTGCATTTCTCTGATAATGAGTGATGTTGAGCATCCTTTCATGTGTTTGTTAGCCATCTGTATGTCTTCTTTGGAGAAATGTCTGTTTAGTTCTTTGGCCCACTTCTTGATTGGGTCGTTTGTTTTTCTGGAATTGAGCTGCAGGAGCTGCTTGTATATTTTTGAGATTAATTGTTTGTCCGTTGCTTCATTTGCTATTATTTTCTCCTATTCTGAAGGCTGCCTTTTCACCTTGCTTATAGTTTCCTTTGTTGTGCAGAAGCTTTTAATTTTAATTAGGTCCCATTTGTTTATTTTTGCTTTTATTTCCAATATTCTGGGAGGTGGGTCATAGAGGATCCTGCTTTGGTTTATGTCAGAGAGTGTTTTGCCTATATTTTCCTCTAGGAGTTTTATAGTTTCTGATCTTACGTTTAGATCTTTGATCCATTTTGAGTTTATTTTTGTGTATGTTGTTAGAAAGTGTTCTAGTTTCATTCTTTAAGTGGTTGACCAGTTTTCCCAGCACCACTTGTTAAAGAGATTGTCTTTTCTCCATTGTATATTCTTGCCTCCTTTGTCAAAGATAAGGTGTCCATATGTGCGTGGATTTATCTCTGGGCTTTCTATTTTGTTCCATTGATCTATATTTCTGTCTCTGTGCTCGTACCATACTGTCTTGATGACTGTGACTTTGTAGTATAGCCTTAAGTCAGGCAGGTTGATTCCTCCAGTTCTATTCTTCTTTTCAAAGTTGTTTTGGCTATTCGAGGTTTTTTGTATTTCCATACAAATTGTGAAATTATTTGCTCTAGTTCTCTGAAAAAGACGGCTGGTAGCTTGATAGGAATTGCATTGAATCTATAGATTGCTCTGGGTAGTATACTCATTTTCACTATATTGATTCTTCCAATCCATGAACACGGTGTATTTCTCCATCTATTTGTGTCCTCTTTGATTTCTTTCATCAGTGTTTTACAGTTTTCTATATATAGGTCTTTTGTTTCTTTAGGTAGATATATTCCTAAGTATTTTATTCATTTTATTTCGATGGGGAATGGACTTGTTTCCTTAATTTCTCTTTTTGTTTTCTCATTGTTAGTGTATAGAAATGCAAGGGATTTCTGTGTGTTGATTTTATATCCTGAAACTTTGCTATATTCACTGATTAGCTCTAGTAATTTTCTGGTAGAGTCTTTAGGGTTTTCTATGTAGAGGATCATGTTGTCTGCAAACAGTGAGAGTTTTACTTCTTCTTTTCCAATCTGGATTCCTTTGATTTCTTTATCTGCTCTGATTGCTGTGGCCAAGACTTCCAAAACTATGTTGAATAGTAGTGGTGAGAGTGGGCACCCTTGTCTTGTTCCTGACTTTAGAGGAAATGCTTTCAATTTTTCACTATTGAGGATAATGTTTGCTGTGGGTTTGTCATATATAGCTTTTATTATGTTGAGGTATGTTCCTTCTATTCCTGCTTTTTGGAGGGTTTTTATCATAAATGGATGTTGAATTTTGTCAAAGGCTTTCTCTGCATCTATTGAGATAATCATGTGATTTTTATTTTTCAATTTGTTAATGTGGTGTATTACATTGATTGATTTGTGGATATTGAATAATCCTTGCATCCCTGGGATAAAGCTCACTTGGTCATGATGTATGATCTTTTTAATATGTTGTTGGATTCTGTTTGCTAGAATTTTGTTACAGATTTTTGCATCTATGTTCATCAGAGATATTGGCCTGTAGTTTTCTTTTTTTGTGGCATCTTTGTCAGGTTTTGGTATTAGGGTAATGGTGGCCTCATAAAATGAGTTTGGAAGTTTACCTTCCTCTACAATTTTCTGGAAGAGTTTGAGTAGGATAGGTGTTAGCCCTTCTCTAAATTATTGGTAGAATTCAGCTGTGATGTTTTCTGGTCCTCGGCTTTTGTTTGCTGGAAGATTTCTGATTACAATTTCGATTTCCGTGCTTGTGATGGGTCTGTTAAGATTTTCTATTTCTTCCTGGTTCAGTTTTGGAAAGTTGTACTTTTCTTAGAATTTGTCCATTTCTTCCAAGTTGTCCATTTTATTGGCATATAATTGCTGATAGTAGTCCCTTGTGATCCTTTTTATTTCTGTGTTGTCTGTTGTGATCTCTCCATTTTCATTTCTAATTTTATTGATTTGATTTTTCTCCCTTTGTTTCTTTATGAGTCTGGCTAATGGTTTCTCAATTTTATTTATCTTCTCAAAGAATCAGCTTTTGGCTTTGTTGATTTTTGCTATGGTCTCTTTTGTTTCTTTTGCATTTATTTCTGCCCTAATTTTTAAGATTTCTTTCCTTACACTAACCCTGGGATTATTCATTTCTTCTTTTTCTAGTTGCTTTAGGTGTAGAGTTAGGTTATTTATTTGACTTTTTTTTTGTTTCCTGAGGTAAGCCTGTATTGGTATGAACCTTCCCCTTAGCACTGCATTTACTGTGTCCCATAGGTTTTGAGTTTTTGTGTTTTCATTTTCATTCGTTTCTATGCATATTTTGATTTCTTTTTTTATTTCTTCTGTGATTTGTTGGTTATTCAGCAGCGTATTGTTGAGCCTCCATATGTTGCAATTTTTAATAGTTTTTCTCCTGTAATTGACATCTAATCTTACTGCATTGTGACCAGAAAAGATGCTAGGAATGATTTTAATTTTTTGAATTTAACAAGGCTAGATTTATGGCCCAGGATGTGATCTATCCTGGAGAAGGTTCCATGTGCGCTTGAGAAAAAGGTGAAATTCATTGTTTTGTGGTGAAATGTCCTATAGATATCAATTAGGTCTAACTGTTCTATTGTATCATTTAAAGTTTGTGTTTCCTTGTTGATTTTCTGTTTAGTTGATCTATCCGTAGGTGTAAGTGGGGTATTAAAGTCTCCCACTATTATTGTTTTATTGTTAATTTCGCCTTTCATACTTGTTAGCATTTGCCTTACATGTTGTGGTGCTCCTATGTTGGGTGCATAAATATTTATAATTGTTATATCTTCTTAAATTGATCCTTTGATCATTATGTAGTGTCTGTCTTTGTCTCTTTTCACAGCTTTTGTTTTACAGAATATTTTATCTGATATGAGTATTGCCACGCCTGCTTTCTTTTGATCTCTGTTTGCATGGAATACATTTTTCCAGCCCTTCACTTTCAGTCTGTATGTGTCCCTTGTTTTGAGGTGGGTCTCTTGTAGACAACATATATAGGGGTCTTCTTTTTGTATCCATTCAGCCAGTCTTTGTCTTTTGGTTGGGGCATTCAACCCGTTCACATTTAAGGTAATTATTGATAAGTATGATCCCGTTGCCATTTACTTTATTGTTTGGGGTTCGAGTTTATACACCTTTTATGTGTTTCCTGTCTAGAGAAGATCCTTTAGCATTTGTTGGAGAGCTAGTTTGGCGGTGCTGAATTCTCTCAGCTTTTGCTTGTCTGTAAAGCTTCTGATTTCTCCTTCATATTTGAATGAGATCCTTGCTGGGTACAGTAATCTGGGCTGTAGGTTATTTTCTTTCACCACTTTAAGTATGTCCTGCCATTCCCTTCTGGCCTGAAGAGTTTCATTGAAAGATCAGCTGTTATCCTTATGGGAATCCCCTTGTGTGTTATTTGTTGTTTTTCCCTTGCTGTTTTTAATATTTATTCTTTGTGTTTCATCTTTGTTAATTTGATTAATATGTGTCTTGGGGTGTTTTGCCTTGGGTTTATCTTATTTGGGACTCTCTGGGCTTCTTGGACGTGGGTGATAATTTCCTTCCCCATCTTAGGGAAGTTTTCAACTATTATCTCCTCAAGTATTTTCTCATGATCTTTCTTTTTGTATTCTTCTTCTGGGACTCCTATGATTAGAATGTGGGGACATTTAATATTGTCCCAGAGGTCTCTGAGGTTGTTCTCATTTCTTTTAATTCTTTTTTCTTTTTTCCTCTGTGTTTCATTTATTTCTACCATTCTATCTTCTACCTCACTTATCCTATCTTCTGCCTCCATTATTCTACTGTTGGTTCCCTCGAGGGTGTTTTTTAATTTCATTTATTGCATTATTCATTATATATTGACTCTTTCTTGTTTCTTCTAGGTCCTTGTTAAACCTTTCTTGCATCTTCTCCATCCTTGTCTCCAGGCTATTTATCTGTAACTCCATTTTGTTTTCAAGATTTTGGATCATTTTCTCTATCATTATTTGGAATTCTTTATCAAGTAGATTCCCTATCTCTTCCTCTTTTGTTTGGTTTGGTGGGCATTTATCCTGTTCCTTTACCCGCTGGGTGTTTCTCTGCCTTTTCATCTTATTTATATTGCTGTGTTTGGGGTGGCCTTTCCGTATTCTGGCAGTTTGTGGTTCCTCTTTATTGTGGAGGTTCCTTGGTGAGGGTGGGGTTGGACGGGTGGCTTGTCAAGGTTTCCTGGTTAGGGAAGCTTGTGTTAGTGTTCTGGTGGGTGGAGCTGGATTTCTTCTCTCTGGAGTGCAATGAATTGTCCAGTAATGTTTTGAGATGTCAGTGGGTTTGGTGTGACTTTGGGCAGCCTGTATATTGAAGCTCAGGGCTATGTTCCTGTGTTGCTGGAGAATTTGTGTGGTATGTCTTGCTCTGGAACTTGTTGGCCCTTGGGTAGTGCTTGATTTCAGTCTAAGTATGGAGGCGTTGGATTAATCAATTAATCCTATTGATTAATGTTCCTTGGATTCAGGAGTTCTCTGGTGTTCTCAGGATTTGGACTTAAGCCTCCTGCCTGGTTTTCAGTCTTATTCCTACAGTAGCCTCAAGACTTCTCCATCTATACAGCACCAATGATAAAACATCTAGGTTAATGATGGAAGGTTTCTCCACAGTGAGGGACACCCAGAGAGGTACACAGAGTTACATGGAGAAGAGAAGAGGGAGAAGGGAGATAGAGGTGACCAGGAGGAGAAGAGGGGGAATCAAAAGGGGAGAGAGCAAGCTAGCCAGTAATCACTTCCCTATGTGCTCTCCCCAGTCTGGATCCCTCAGAAATGTTCACGGAGTTGCACAGAGAAGAGAAGAGGGATGGAGGAGACAGAGGTGGCCAGGAGGATAAAAGGGGGAATCAAAAGGAGAGAGACAGATCCAGCCAGTAATCAGTTTCCTAAGTGTTCTCCACAGCCCAGAGCACACAAAGAGATCCACAGAGTTGGGAGAGAAGAAAAAGCGTATAGGGGGAGATAGTGGTGACCTGGTAGAGAAGAAGGAGAGTCAAAAGTGGGAGAGAGCAATCAAGCCAGTGATCTCGCTCTTAAGTGAAAATGGGTACTGAAGATTGGGTTCTTAAAGGTGCAAAGTTGATAACAAATACCAAGAAGCAAAGATTAAAAATCTGGAGTAGAGGTTAGATTCTCAAAAATACAATTTAAAAAAAAGTCACAAAAATTATAAAATATATATATATATGAAGTTTGCTTTAAAAACGTTTTTTTTTTTTGCAAGGTAATAGTAGGTTATAAAAATGAAAATTAAAGGAGTAATAGAGGACTTAAAAATAAAAGAAAAAAATTTTAATTTAAAAAATGATGATAGTAAAAATATATCTAGGAGTTTCTCTGGAGCTGTTGTGGACAGTGTGGGGTTAGTTCATTTACAGATAGTTCCTTGATCCGGCTTATGCTTCTCAAGGTCTATAGGCTCCTTCCTATGTAGTCGGTGCTAACTACAGGGTTTTAATCTATTGCACCTGTCACTTCCAAAGTGGTTCTCTGTTTATTTTAGCTTCTTCTGTTTGCTGGTCTCTTCAGTGTCTAATTTCCGCCCTGACTCAAGGTGGGCAGTGGTGGTCACTTTTTTTAGGCTCATTTGTTCAGTCGTGCTGTGGGGAGGGAGGAACACTGCAAACATATCCCTGGCATGTGTGTGGGGAATGCGCAGTGTTTCAGCCGCACTGGGTTTGCCCCCACTCACGGAGTGTGTGCTCTCCCAAACTACACTGCTCAGGCTCTAGGTTGCTCTGCTGGGAGCTGTCTAATGTGGGCCCTGGTTTGCATGCACTCCCCAGGTCTAAGCCGCTCAGGTTCAGGTTCTCGGGTACTCCACAAAGGCGCAGTCTTGGTTGGGTCTGGGTTTTGTGCCCTTCCCAGGTCTGAGCAGCTCGGGTGACCAAGTGCTTGTTGAGCACAGTCGGCCCCAGTTGAAGGCTACAGCTTCTCGCCTCCCCCGTCCCAGCCGCTCAGTTTTCTGGGTGTACAACCGGCGCGCCTTCTCAGGTGTGTCATGTCTCCTCTGGGGAGCTGCTCTCCGGCTGTGATCCTCCTGGCAGATGTTGACTGTCCAGAATCCCAAGAAGTCTTGGTTAGCAGCGAAGTCTGCTTGCAATTTGATAGAGGATGCCTCTCTGGGGCCGCGATTGCCTCCTTCCACCTCTGGCTGCCCTCACCTGCCTTTCTCCGGGGGATGGGCCAGTCCGCAGCCGGCTAGCTTTGCTCAGTCCTTCTTTCTGCTTAGCTACCTCACAGTCTTAGTTGTTATCGCAAGTTAGTTCCCTCAGATTGCCCTCGGGGCTTTCAGGCCCTGTCCTTACCCAAAGCAATGCAGCTGGCACCTCCCTGTCCAGCCCCCTCTTGGTAGTGGGGGATGCAAGCGTCTGGGCTGCTGCTCCGCTGGGAGTTGCTGTTAGGCACATAATATGTGGATTTTATTTATTTATTTATTTATTCCTCCCATTTATTTTGCCCTCTGAGATTCCAAGGCTCACCACAGACACACCCCCCC